>OMKZ01015256.1:0-12628 GCA_900302535.1 Neoniphon sammara | reverse complement strand
CAAGTTAAGCATCACCTAATCAGGCTGAGAGATCAAACAAGCAAATAAGGCATAACATTCATGCTGTATATTAAACTTAAAAATACACAGTTTTAATACCTTTATCAGCAGATTTTAAAAGCTTAATATTACAGTTTCTGCACAATTAAAAAAAGACTGTAGAGATTTTGTTGTTTGTTTGAAGTTTAATCGTGTCAAAGTCCCTGCACACAACAAGCTTAACTTGGCATCGGATCCATCAAACAAGCAATGAAAAAATCAGAGTTGCAATGCATTTGTCACAATAATCAGCAACAGAAGAAAAAATAGCGAAGATTTTGGCTGCAAGCTTTCCGTTTCAAAATGTTCAAAATGCTTTTTTCATTGATCTTTATACAGTTTAATAATTTCTTACATGGTTGAATAACTCTTGTCATATTTCCTGTAAAGTTGTCTGTTTTTAATGATTTCCAAAACTCTTGCGGATTTGCTTCTGCCAAGAACTGAAATCATATTTCCAGGAAGTTTGCGTGTAAAATGATTCGCAAAGAGGAACTATTATGAAGAGCAATTTCAGTCTAACTTGGGGGTTTCAGGTATGCAGGCAGTAAATGCTCTGAACAAACTTAAGATGTTTTAAAATGAAAGATGCGGAGAGCAGAAACAACTGACAATTTAAGGAGCATGTTCACTTAGAATAACAGTGATGAACTGTATATCAACCACTAACCATCATTATTACACAGAATGGGTATGGAGAGTTACTTGGTCTGCTTGGCCTGCGGTAGAAAACTTATTTGCGAACGTGTGTATGTCCTCTCAGCGATATCTGTGCAGTCTGCAAGATATTGAGGAGAGGCAGCAGATTTAAAAGTCATGGAAATTGTTCTGTCGCACCCGCAAGCACGCAAGCTCTCCTTGACTTCGATACAGTTCTATGACTAATGCGACTTTGTAATTCAGGGAGACAATATGAAAGAAAATTACCAGCAGACCTTGCAGCTGTTACCGGTTTATTGCTTTCTTTTTTTTTTTTATCTATTCCTATTTGTGGTGGGCACATTCATCAAAGAATGTGCTGTGTTTGACAGTACTAAAAAAAACTAACAGTAACTCCCATGCATATGCTGCACATCCATGTTTTGGTTCCTAATGGGGAAATTAAAGCATTGTTTGCATTTTTGGCATGTCGCTGAAGCTAAGAGATTTATGTTGAGTGAGCAGTTTGGTGTTGAGCGTCTTGCTCACGGACATGTGACCATTGCAGAGATCAAACCTGCAACCCTTTGATTAAAAGACAATCTCTGCAACCGCAAGTCCAGCATTTCTGTCACTGTTCAATGTCTATTTTTCATTAATTGGCATGCCTGGAGCATTTACTTGATGCTTTGTAATGTAGCTGGCCAGAACTCTTACAATGCGACCCCATTCGCTATAATTACAATGGACTTATGCCAAAATAATCATATTGCGGCCAGGTCTTGTTTCTTGAATTTCAGTCCACTCCAGGAGTTGGACACATTCCCCAGAGGCCTTGTTTTCATTTGAAGCACAGTTCAGTATGAAGTATAGAATCTGTGAATGTCGTCCTCTTTAAAGGGAGCGTCTCCTCAAAACAGTTAATCGTCCTGTCTCCAGATGACCAGATGAAGGAGAGGGTAAAGCGGAGTTCACTATTTTATTTCCCCCTGCACAATGCACAAGTCTCCAGACCACAGCGCTCAGAGGCTACGCTTGGCACCGCCTGCGCTCTGGTTTTCCAATTTGGCA
This sequence comes from Neoniphon sammara, assembly GCA_900302535.1. Taxonomy (NCBI): domain Eukaryota; kingdom Metazoa; phylum Chordata; class Actinopteri; order Holocentriformes; family Holocentridae; genus Neoniphon; species Neoniphon sammara. Next base: position 10,879 of record OMKZ01015256.1, on the reverse strand, counting down.
GGCCGGCCGTAGACGTGGCTGCTCAAAACCATGACACAGGCAGATTTGTAAACTTTTGACACAGACCCCTTCCAGGACTCCCAGTTGATGGCTTTACATTACAGACAGAAGCCTTTGAAGACAGATTTCCCATTGCGTTGGCTTTTGTGGTAATGTAAGTGACAGATACAAAGTCCATTTGGTTCATTGATGTTTTCACTCCTCTGAAAAGCTGCTTTCTATCATGACTTCACTCTGAGGATCCAGTAACACAGATCACTCTTGCGTTGGCTCCATGAGTTATTGTCATGTAACTTCATACTTTTATTACTATTGATGCCTTAATGAGACTTACTGAAGGGAGATATCGAACATACTGGACCTTACTGTCATTGGCGAAGGGCTTAATGCCAGAAAATTGCAAATTTCATCTGTCATTAAACTAGTTTTGGGGTGTTTTTGCGGGTTTGGAAATTTTGTGGTCTTAAGTGAAGTGAAGTGCCGAGATGGGAGTGGCTCAATTGGGTGTGTATTTTATGCAGATCGGCGGTGCTGTGCAATTTTGGTGCTACTTTGGCGTTAAATATGCATGCATCATCCCCTTACCATGAGGTCTTCCAAAAGTAGAGCCTGAACCATGCCGTTTTTATTTACGATAGAGAAAGTCCCATGGCTGCGATGAACATGGGGTGGCAGAGCAGAAACATGTCTGTAATTGTTCAATCTGATTGAGGCGGGACAGGCAGCGGTGTGCGTTTGTGTGTGTTTTAAGAAAACTCCAATTTCCAGTTCTCTCTGGAAATTGAAATAGTAGGTTACTTTATACCATCACGTAAACAGACTATTGATTTACACGCGCTTGGTAACTGCGACACCATTGGGCGCATTTAAATGTAGTTATGACCAACTGAAAGTAATTTTTCCATTGAAGGGAAACAAATTACAGGCAACCAACAAAATGATGGAAAACACATTTTATTGTAAGAAACATTGTTGTAGCTGCAGTGTTGTGTGAAAGTTTTTTTCTCCAAAATGTAATGTCACTCTCATTATATGCATGTTTTACTATCTCCAGAAATGTGAATTCACTGTAAAAAAGAACATATTTGCGACATGTTTGTTTGTGCAGTATATTTTCATGTTTGGGGTTCTGTGTGGTCATGTTGGGATGCCATACGTTCTGCACGGTTTCTCTTTCGATCTCCCCCTTAAGAAAAATGCAGTGTGTTATGGTGATGAGTGACTGCTCTTAAAGGGGACGAGAGCAGCTGATTTGATTGACCTTGCTGAAGTCAGCCCGAACTCCTGTTAATACCTGTTAATTATGTATTCCACCATCTAGCGGTGTATTTCTCCTCATCCAGCCCCTTTTCCCCAACAACACCGGTCACAACACCTGCAGAAATAAGCTGGCCACAACCCAGACAGGATGTAACCTGGTTTTAACGCCTTTGTCACCACCAATAGGGCCCACTGTCTCTGTGCTGTTTCACATAATCAAACTCAAGAGTTTTGGCGCTGTCTGCTGATCTGCCTCCCCAGGAAACACTACCATGGAGAATTCATTTGAACACGTGGAAACAGTTGCAGTTAACAGTATATTTTTCAATTTATATCTGATATACAGATATACAGCATACTATGTCAGAAAGTATAAGACAACTTTTTTTTTTTGTCATTTTGAATAGCTAGCTAACCAGCCAGCAGGCTAATATAGTAAATTATCCAGAGTGAATTTTACCATGTGACTTGTAACCAATAAGAAAATATATCTAGCAAAGCTAGCCTATATCGGACATGTTCAGATATGTATATCAATATCAAGATGACATTATCTAAACAAAATCAGTCAGTTGCTACATGACAGTGGTGAAACTGATCACTTCCCAAGCAAAAACAGCACAAAAGTATGATTAACTTTTATGCTGTTTTTGCTTGGGAATTTTATAGGCATACTTCGGACTGATTTATTGACAATAAATGCTGCATCAAACTGAGCCTTCTAGTAACAAAGTTGTGTATCATCATGATGTAATGGTGTCTAACTTAGGAAAAGATTTTGTCATGTAACCAGATACTGGTTGGTCTGTCCCAGGCCTTTAGAAAATAGCTTTAAAAACAGAGTCTATTCCATTTTTAGATGAAAAGCCACATTTGATTCATCCCGCTAAAAGCCATCGCTTAGTCTACATCTCAGGTCCAAGCTCTATTTTCCCCTTATTTTCTATCTTGGGTGCCTACAGACTGGTTGACATTGAGGACTGTGGTTTCTAACAAAAAGAATCCCTTCATCGCAGAGATGCAGCTGCAGGATCCACAACTGGTCTGCACTGAGGTCATGTGACCTGACAGCCGACCAGCACTGTGTCTGCCTCTGTCTGCTCAGAGAGACGAGCTGCAGGAACACGGCCTTCCCTCAGCTCACCAGCTTACTGATGCAGATTTCTGTTCTGTCTGGATCTTCACCTTGATGTCTGCAGAGACAAGGCACCTGTGCCAGCATTATTTCAGTTTACAGTATTGCTGCCTAAAAGGTCACTTGTATCTTTGTTGTGTGAAGTAAGATTTCCTGTAGTGCAGGCTACAAATGCAGGCAGCATTTTGTCACTGTCAGCAGCAGTTCCATGAGCCAAACTGGAAGTATTAACTGATACTGCACAAACTCATTGAGTATTTTTATTTTTTATTTTTTTCAAAAAAGGGAAGCGTTTTGCTCTAAAATGAATCAATGACCCTGAGTGCCCTGCCCTCAAAAATTTATGATAGCTCAAAAATTAAAATAAACTATTGGTGCTTTTTGAAAAAGTAGTAGACCACTTATGTCCTTTATTGACTAAATGATATCATTTTTACCGACTGACTTTCCTATGTTTAAAAAATATTAACTGATAGTAAAGGTACAGTAAGTAAGATTTTATTCTGCCTTACACATGCATTATATACGTGGGTTTGATAGGGTTGTTGATGAAAACTGTTGATGCAGCTTTACCAGATGCTGAGATTTCTTGCTTGATTCCCTTTTTAGGCCCATAGTCGGCTTATGAAAACTTTCCAAAATGAATATTTCAACCACTGAGTTAAATTTGCAAGCAGGTAGTGGATCAATGTCTTGCTCAAGGACACAGCACAGGACACATGGCTACTGTGGGGATTGAACTAGTGACCTTTCCATAATGGGACACTCACTCCAACTGTTAGGCAAACCTGCCACCACAAATTGGGCCTGTTTTGGCCTGTTTCAGTGATATTGACCCGCCAAGGTCTGTTGCTTCTAATCTATTTTTCGCTGTTTTCTGGTCACAGGGCTTGAGCAGAGCAGCATGACAGCTTCTCCGGGTTTGACTGATATTAAAGAGCCTCTCAGTTCGTGACATTTCAGCTACCCTCTGACAAAGTCTGAGAATGACCACACTTTCTCCACCAATATCCACCATCCATTTACTCATGCCCCAAGGCAGCAACAACAGCATATTTTAAGCCGTGATCACATAGGATAGGTTTTCTCCTGTTCAAACGCGAGGCGCAGCTGTGTTGCTATTAACAGAGAGAGCAAGACCTCAAAGAGAGCAAAGAGTGGTATATCATTTTTTTGCCAGCAAAGTAATTGGTAGCAAACCTTAAGTAAAAGAGTGGACAGTTTTGCTTAAAATTGACATGCTTGCATGTAAAGAAGAAAATGAGGAGCCCATCTGCATTCTAGGAGAACATACATCCCGCTGAGCACAACTGTTTGATGTGGATGTAATCTGTGACACACCTACATTTGAGATATATTCAAATGGGAGCCTAGTGGGGCACCCCAAAGTACACTGTGTCCAAAACACAGGGCACATAGTTTGGAGATGTGTGCCTGGTGTTACCAAACCATTGACAATAACTGAAAAAGGTGCAGTAATGTTCAAAATGCATCCTGTATGATTGTGGCTCAAAACTGCACTAGACAATATTGCAGATCTGCGGCTCCAAATTTAGGTTCATACAGTCATGTCAAACCTGGAAAAATCAGCACATTTGATTGAAAAATAGACAGTGGAACCATTGTGGCAGCGCTTTAGGATATACATTGTGTGTTTATGCATCACTTTGACTCAGTATGGTGAAGAAAGAGCTCATAATTATTACCTCTATGAGTAATGACTGTACGCATTTTTGGTCAAACCAGTTGTCAGTTGCGTTGAACTGAAATTAAAATTGACAAAACTTGGTCTATGTAGGTGTATGTCTGTTACTGTTAGGGGCTTATATCCAGTATTTTAAATATACACCTACTTTTACAACATGCATAGTGTTAAAACACTCCTTTTCAGCGATAACTCCATGGAGAAGTCACAGAAAAGTCATTGGAAACCATTCATAAAATATTCTATGAACCCTGCAAATAGCAGCATAAAGTAACTTTGAAAACTGTTTGAACTTCAATACCTAGACCATCAATCACCTTTAAACTGCATACTCATGTTTACCAACCCAGACACTCTGTGATGCTTTGTACTAAAGGATGCCAAAGGGATGAGAGAGGCAAAAGATTTAACATCAGTGAGTCCAGATTTCCCTGGACAGAGCGCTCGCTCACTGCTGTTTCACAGAGAATTTTGGATTTAGCTTTTTCAGTTTTGATGTGTTTCTTCCTGTGGGCAGAGACGGTTTGCCCTCAGTGACCTTACCTGACATCAGAATTAAATTTGAGCACATAAGGCCAACTTGCAGGGTCTCAGTAAGTGGGAAAGGGATGCTGTTCTCTATTGAAGACCAACTTTGTGATTTCGGCTGATAAAGGAGGGTGTATTTGCATAAAAATCTTGCCAAGTGCAAGTTAAGGTCATTCTCATCTGCGTTAAAATTTAAAGTTAAAGTTAAAATTTCTGACATGTTTGAACAATCCACATTTTTACTTTTTTATGTATCCTACTGTTTGTATTGGGCAGAAATTCTGCAGCCGTTCTTGGAGACAAATCGGTGAAAGTAGGTACTCCTACTAAATTGATGCCACAAAGCGCTCAGATTACACAGACTAGACTGACAGAGACTGGCAGCAGCTAAGCCACAAACAGAGATTAGAGAGGACGTCCCCAGTTTTTCATGATTGTGTTCTCTAAGGCATCAAGGCTTGGCAAAGATTAGCTGCTTAGGCTGCTTGGTACACCACTCTTATTGCTTGATTTTACCCATATGTGTACAGAAGTCCCTATTTGTCTGTATATCTCTGTTAAGCTCTATATATTGAATCTTTTCCACACCGGCAGCCATACCATATTTCCTCAAATATTGGCCAGGGCCTCTATTTAGTTCAACTGCAGAAGATACCAGACCTTTATTGGAGGCAGGGTTTCATTTGAGAGAGGTCTTTATCTTTAATTCTCTCTGTTTGATAAGTATATTTGCTCATCTTTTACTCCGGGAGAGGGGGGAAGCGCTGGCACTCAGTGTGCTGATTTTTCCCCCTCTCCCGGTCATGTTTTTATTCTCCCCTCCCTTTTGTCTTTTTCTTCTTGTTTTATCCCCGGCCAGTGACTGCAGCTCATGCCAAATTTATTGCACGCTGAGAAAGGAATATACATACATGGTCCAGCCATATACTAGGTTTGATCTAGTCTTATTTGTTGTGATCACTGCAACTATTTTGCTTCAACTGCTAAATCACTTCAACAGAGAGAAAGGATAAAGTGAACTGGAGTGGTGGAGGCATCTCTCCTTTATTTAGCTGCTTATTTATGGCAGAGTTCACTCAACCCTCTAATTGTGGACCCGAATCCATCTTTAAAAAGACAAAATCAATTTCAACAGATTGAGACAGAACACCTGGAAGAAAACAACTTCTCTTGATTTAATGGATTCTTTGTCTTATTTGAGGCCAAAAAAAAACCCTTAAGATTTAATTCATCCGCATACGTATAGATTCATGCTGGGGCTGCCTTTTCCACCCAAATCAAAACACGCCTAGCAGTGTTTATTTACCTAATATTATTGTGCTGAAAATCCAAGGTAAGTGTGCCGTCGCCATGGCAACTCTGTGGCACAAACAACACTGAGTGAGGAAGTCTATAGTGGTCATGGTCGCTGGCTGCATGAATCATTCTGCTGTGTGAAGAAACAAAAATATCACAGCATGGACAAATCTGAGTGGGTATTTCAATAAACAGAGAAATTGTATTCATATGAAGGCGTTTATTTTTTTTCTGTTTTTTTTACAGTAGCATATACATTTAAAACAAACACAGATTGTCAAAAGCATAATGTTTAGATAAGCGTTGTACCATGATACAATATTTGGTAAGATTTTGAACCCCACCCAAGAAGATTTTTGTTGTTTAATATTACTGGGTACAGAATCAGATATGCTTTTACTTAGTCTCATTGTGCTAATATTATTAAATGAAAATTAAAGGAAAGGTTCGGGAATTTTGAAGGCTGTCCCTTTTTCCATCTGTTCATACATGTGTGCTTTTCTAAATAATTTGAATTCGTCCTTGAGCTCAAAGTCTGACATTTCTTACTTCTTTAGTTAGCCGAGGTTTCTGTTTCTCTGCTACCAGGGCAGAGAAATGAAAATAGTCACAGAAAAGATGGAATTTTTTTATATATATAACTGCTCAGATTTAGAAAGTCAGGCTGCCATAGCATCGTTTCAGCTTAGACTGAAATCTGGAATGCATTTTTGCAAGTATGGTGAATTTTGTCCACCATTACTCGCACTGAAGCATCGAGAGGTTCGGGCACCTGTTCAGTATGAGAAAAAGGAAACTACTGAGAGAATGAAACCAAAATATGTGTTACATGAGTAACCAGGATAAAAAAGACAGAAATTCCAAGTCGTTCCTTTAAAGGAATCCTCCAATGTTTTCAACAAAATATCCTTTTTCCAACTTACCCAGAGTAGCAGAAGTTAGATGGTAGAAACTGTAAACGCTGAACATATGTGTTCATCGGTTCCTACCATCTAACTTCTCCTAAAACTCCTAAAAAATCCAAAACAATCATTTCAAATACACAATACACTGTGTAAATAAGACTGCTTTGGAGTTGCTTTAAGGTTTATTTTTTCACTTTGACAGAGCTAGGCTAATGACTCCTGTAGACTTCAAGTCTTTATGCTAAGCTAACACGAAACGCTACCTAAAGGAATCGCACCAGTGGATGTACAGGGATGAAAATGGTACCGCACATCTTGTCTCACTCTGAGTAAGTCAGAAAAAGGGTATTGTGACCAAAACGTTGGAGTATTCCTGTAATCTGTTCCTCTTTTTGCCAGCTCATGGAGTCTTCTTCAGAGACCCCTGCATGTTCACAGACCCAAATTTGGGAGCCACTGATGGAGATTGTGCTCTGTCTAAAGTCGAAGTCGCCCTGTGGCACAGAGAGTGTCTGTCTGATGTCAGCCCTGCTTTTTGTCACGGAGTCATGGGGAAGGTTTGGGATGTGGATACAGGGTGAGATCTCACGCGCTGTCCTCCGCCTCAACCCGAACCCCTCGGGGCTTCTCCCATCACCCTGAGACGGGTTAAGATCTGGAATGTCAGCCAGACTCCTCAGTAACCTCGGCGCTACAATGAGAGCGTTTCACTGTGGAAACATCCAGCAGTTTAATAAGGGTGGTAAGATTCCTCAGATTACACCCCAGCAAAGAGCTTGATTTTGTGGCTTGAATTATCGTTTACTATGGTCCCTCTAATAGCTGCTATCTGCGGGACGCTTCACATTCACCATCGCAGTAACGTCCTGGACCTTTTAAGGGCGAGTCTCTTGCTGTGACCGAGACACACGGCTCATTTGTAATCTCAGTTAAATTATCCAAAGTAAACAGTGGAAAAACAAGCATTCCACAGAGAGCCTCATGCAGTGTCATCATTATTCCTCCGTATTAAGGGAAATTTCTGTGCTCCTTTTTGGCTTAATTTAATATAACCAAGGCATCCAGCATTGTTGGTGTACACTTTCAAAACCTGCGTAACAGAGACAGCAAACAATAAATAATTGCAACCACAAATGCTGGAAACAACTGTGCAACAATTCATTAGATACTGCTGCTGATCTGGGATTTCTGCCATTTGGCTTTTGTTGTTTTTAGCCATAACTATGAAAGTAACAAAGAGAGAGTTGGTGCCTGTTCCTAAGGGTATATTTGCAGGGTAGAGAAATATATTTAACTTTTAATTTAAGTGATAGGAATGATGTATTTTGGTTTAGCAGCAAGTTGGAGAATCGTTCATGGTTCATTGGCAGAAGGTTTGCTAGAATTGCCTACAAGTTAACTAATGAATTACGGAAATTACCAAAGCAATGAGTCATTATCTGGGCTCATCTGGCCATTTTGCTCAGAAAATGCTCTCCAAATGACATTTCGGGATCTTCCATAAATGTTCAGCTGGGATCATAAATGTTTATTTAGGAGTGGCTCAACATGTAAAGCATTGCATTGCCCTGGTAAATGGTGCAGGTCCTGCTGGGGCGACTGCAGTGTGCTTAAATGGTACTGCAAAGTGCTTTGGACAAAATAACCAACATCCATCAGATAGTAGTGTATGTTACGGCATATAGAAAGCAGCAGCCTCAAACAGCATTTTCATGTTCATTGAGTGATTACTTGAGCCTTGTTGATAAGGTCATTGTCATCACAGGGGGCACGAGTCCCATCAGAACAGAATGGAATCACGCAAAGCAGTTTGAATTTAGATTCTCATAATGGTGACAGGGATGATTACATGCCAGGAAATGCACTCCACACAACCACTTAGACCTTGTACTGGTGCATTGTGGGTGTTTATTAGGGCTTCATTTGACTGTAGCCTGCAGACTGGTACTGTAAATATCCCCTATAAGTACTCTCTAGCTGCATTTTAAATGTAACTACAGGAATGGACTGGTGTTGGTGTGTGTGTCTGTGTGTATGTGCGTGTGTGTGTGTGTGTGTGTGTGTGAACTCTGCAGTCAGATAGGATCCAGCTGTCCGTGCACTGATGCAGACAGCACAGTGGATCACTGCTGCCTTAGTCTGGTCACAGATGGGATAGATGGGTAATGACAGACATTGCAGTTGCTCCTAATGTTTTCTGTGTCTCTGTTGTTGGTTCAGTAGTGTGAGGGTAAATATTTGACCATAATCCTTATCTGAACGGCAATCAATTCTTAGTCAAACTGTCTTGTAGGAAGGTCTTAAACAAGTGTTAGAAGTCATTTCATTTGTTTTTGAGCTTATTGACTCTTCCCATGCATAATTAACCGCTGTGTAATTCATTCAGGGACACTCCACAGACACAGCTAGACTTTAATTGCATACTATATCAGCAACTTCTCACATCAGCTCGAAGGTTTCTGTCTCCCTGTTTTCTAAAGAATTATGATTTATTTTTATCCTTGTGAGCTGGAATAAAATATTTTTCTGCTCCACTTTTTTTTTGTTATGTGGCTGTACCATCCTTTTATGTTGTGTAAATTTTCTTGGTGGAATTTTGTCTTAACTGGCAAAGGAACAAGGCAACAGTTGGGCCTGATGCAGAAGTAATAAAGAATTGATGCAGTATGTGTAGCTCTCATGAGACGGACTGAGGCTGCGAGAATCCACAGCGCTGCGTGCCTGAAAGCTCGACTCAGGAAAGGCTTAGCCAGTGAGACACGGCAAATCAAACAGGCAAATAGCAGCAAATAAGCCTCATTAGGATGTCATATGCAGTAAATGATTGAAATGAAATTGCATTCCCATAAAGGGTCTTGATCCCAGCAATACAAAACCAAGTTGAAATTGAACCCCGTTGATGGCAGTCTGAAATAAATTTAGCTTAGTCATGGTTAAAGACCCATGGCTCTTGTTTGTTTCAGTAATTTAACGCATAAAGTATCAGTATCATGTGACACAATAACTTTCCTGTTGTCTAGTCTCATGATATTAGATATAAAGGCGCTGTATGTAACATTTTAGCATCAATAAACCTTTACCGTATTAATTTGAGACATTAGTATGCTTATTATAAACATGTCACTGGGAAGACTGGCAGCTTCCAATGGCCTCACTCCTTCATTTTACATAACACGGCGCCTGGATCGATTTTGCAGGAAATCCGCTGGTCGTGTTTTAAGGCACAAAGGGAGATTTCTCATAGCACGAAGCAGAAAGAGGGACGGCTTTCAGAGTTTTTTTGCACGGTCGGATGGTGGGAGAAGGGAATGCATGTTTGCTGTTATCAAGGTTTTCGTAAGCTCTTGCCCCTCTTGTTTTTTGACACAAAAATAGAACAGTGATGGTAAGTAGCAACATCCTCTTCGCAACAGGAAGCAGCGGGGTTTGTTGTAAATTTCTTAATAAGACGAGCAACACTTGCAATAGCAGAGCCACTGGTGTGAGATGGAGGCTATCAACCATTTCGACTCATTTGTCTAGTTATTATTTCCATGTATCACATCATTTCATGATATATTGATGTTTGTTGTTCTCCACTTTCACCATTTTGTCTCCCGCTCTGGTTTCAAGGTAGCTTGACTTTCAACAATTTAAACATTTGGGATAAAATCAGGCGATACCATTTTGTGTGCCGCGAGCATATCAATCAGATTGGCTAAAAAATATTTTCATTGTAAGCCCATGTTTGTCCTACCAGGTCCAAATGACTACTTGCAGTCTATGGAGAACGTCTCTAACCATGGTAGTATTGTTTTTGGGTAACATGACTGCACGAGCCAAATGAATAAAATAACTATTTATTACAGGAGTCTCGTTAGCTATGCTCTTTGAAAAAAACATGTTGACCAAAAATGTCATGGCCCCCTTCTGACTACTCTGGCAGAAATGTGATACCTCAAATTTTCAAGAAGAGCCTCCTCTCCCTCTCCCTCTCTCTCTCTCTCTCTCTCTCTCTCTCTCCCTCTCTCCCTCTCTCTCTCTCTCTCAGAGCAGGGAATCAGCGGCTCT
>OMKZ01015254.1:23262-33671 GCA_900302535.1 Neoniphon sammara | reverse complement strand
TTGTAAATTTTAGGTCACAGTTTAATGCCTTGCCATTGATTCCACTCGAACTCAGGCTTTTCTGTGCAGTGAAGAAGCTTTGTCTCCTTCCTGTAGACACTAACAGGCAGAGGCTGCACTGACATCTCCATTACAGCCCCTCAGCAACCCCCTTTATCTGTTTAACTGAGGTGTATTAAGGGATTAAGATGCTATCTGTGTTTAGGAATGCCAAAGGAATGCACTGTACTCACAATATTGCCTGTGCCAGAACAGTACAAGATGGTGTTGATTACCTGCTACAAATTCACACTGATTAATTTAATCTGTGTTGTGCTTTCAAGAACATGAATTTGATGCACATGCTTTGTGAAGGGTTTTTCAGCTAATTGGTCCCTTCATGTGGTAAAAATACCATAAGTGAGGCTTGTGAGGGGAATCTGGTGCAATAGATGCAACAAGACCGGACCTGTTTAGTAGTACAGTTGACACAGGGCTTTGTTAAAAGTGACATGACCTCATGTCTAACATTTGTGGCGTGTTGCCATAACAGTTATCACTGGTGGACATTTGTTTGATTGAAAGGAGCAAAAGTTTTGAGTTCAGTTCATCCGTCTGTTTGTCATGAAATACCTTCTGCGTCACAGATATTTCTGATCCCTTTTCAAGACTGTCCCATACGTTGCAAAGCTGTTCTCGCTGAAGTGAGATCACGATATAGTGTTGATCTTTCCCTCTTTCTTCTCCCTCCACCCTGCTCCGCTGGCTCGCATTCGCTGTCCAACGCTCCGACAGCTTCGAAACTTCCACGCTTCCCTCATTAGGTCCCGATGTCTAGAAATAGGGACCAGGATACCACATGCATATACACAAGCTTTGATGTCAATAAGAAATAATGACATCTGTTTTTGTCATGCAATGAGATAATTGCTTTATGGTGTGGCCGCAAAGCCATACGGAATGGAACCACTGTTTTCTCAAGGCATCGTGGCTGCGTCCCCAAGAGGGAACCATTTACCATGCCGAGAAGCCAAGATAGTTAAGGACATAATACTTCATACATGTGTGTCTGTTGGGGGGTATTTTATGATGCACGATACTTGCTGATCTCTCCCCCTCTCTGTAGGTGTCAGACAGTGAGGTGAGGAGGCTGGCAGAGGAGCTTTCTCAGAGGGACGAGTTGGTGCAGAAGCTCCAGAAGGAGAAGGAGCATCTGGTGGAGCTCAGCCAGGTGAGGCCACAGTGACCCCTGAGTGCTCTCAAGGTCAAAAGGTCATGGTGACCAATCCCAGATCGCGGTGTAATAAAATCAGGGTATGCTGAGGGAGTTCAGGGGTCTTCTAGGATGTTTTGAAGACCTTTTCATGTCTAAGATAGTTGCTGTGTGTGGTGAAATAGTCGTAAATAAAAAGGTATACCTACATTGTAAGATAAAGTACCACCAATATGAACAAAAATCAGTGATTTTTTATCGATTTTTCCTATCTTCATACTTACAAACACTTGATGCTACTTGCATTGATGTTTACTACAGGTTCCCCTCATAAAGTTTTGTGGCAGCCTAAAAAGCTGTGTAAATCAGGTTTAGCTGGATTTACCTTCGAGCTTATACGTCACTCTCTGTGTGTGATGTAGCTTTGGGCTTTATGTGTGATTGTGTACTTGTGTAATTGATAGATTTGCCCCATTTAGTAAAGCATAGAAAGATGTCTTGCTTGTTTCTTGACAGAGAATGAAACATACGTTTAGGAAAATAGAACCATATGGTCTGTGGACATGCTAAAACTGGCACTTATGATAAATGTGCTCCCCATCTACACATACACACACACACACACACACACACACACAACAAACACACACACACACACACACCAAGACCTGCGCACACACATACTTTGTTTTCAGAAATTTTAACCCCTACAACCTCATCATACTCTATAGCAGCTATAAGAGGCCCTGTTCGGTAATGTGTGCCAGATGCTTTGACCAACAGTAGCAGTCTGCTTCCCAATGCAATCTGTGGAGGCAATTTAGCATCAGGCCTCATTATCTTCCTACTGTTTGCTGAACGTGTCTTCGATTATGGATTGAGTGCGGAATACAAATAGAAGATTTAAAAAATGAGATCCAAGCTTATAAAACGTTTCTGACTTCACAGAAACTCTCACAGCTGTTAGTTAGTTTTGGCACAGAACGTCATCACGCTCAGCTTCATGTTCCAATGCTTTCATTCCAAACTGATGGAAAGACAGACCGAAAATCTCTGATCAGCTGGATCAAACGGGAGACGACATTTTGACATCTTGGCGTTTTTCTTTGCAACCAAACAATTGAACTCCAATTGCTGGCCAAGAGACAATGTGGAGGACAGATGGATGTGAGGCGAATGCGATGGAGGATTAATGATTTAGGGACACATCTGCAGCCCAGGCTCACCCATCTTGTTTCACCACTACAGCAGGCCATTGAGGACTTGCAGAGTGAAGAGGAGAAGGTGAACCTGCTGACCAAGGAGAGAGCCCAGCTACAGATGCAAGCTGAGGATGTAAGTGTGTTTAACATTGCAAGGATTCAGGGATGTTTCATGGAGAATTTTATACTTCTTAGGGTGGAGAAGCCTCTGAAACAGCATTTAGGCCCAGGATAATTGTAAAACATTATTGTGTGGAATGAAAATTTCGCATCAGAATCAATTCAGATTAAGGGCTTCACATAGATGACCAGTGTAGCATTGATGAACTCTACATTAAGTATGTAATCAATCAAATTGCATCATATCCATCATATCACAACATTTGACTAGACCATATCTGAATATTTATAAAAGCCCAATTTGTCCCCATATGTCAGTTTAACCCTGGTGTCCAAAAGAAGCAAAAAAAAAGTTTTTTTCTTTTTTTGCTTTTGTCTAAGATGGAGTACCAGTTGGAGCAGGAGCGGCATCAGCGCTGTGAGCTGGAGAAGAGCAGGAGGAAGTTGGAAGGCGACAGCAGGAGCACCCTGGAGAGTCTGGGAGAAATGGAGAAGATGAGGAGCGGCCTGGAGGACCTCATCAAAAAGTCAGTCAAAGACACCTCAACCTGTGAGCTCTGATTTGGTCAAAACAGATGACGGGGAGATGTCTTGAAACTGCACTGGTTGGCATGATCTTTATAATACACCTGTCATATCAGCCAACATCACCAAGTGGAAAAGCACCTTGTCCTAAACTAATTGAGATGCCACAGAGTTACTCTGTTTACCCAAATGAAATTTTGTCATGTGCGTTTCTGCCCACAGAAAGTGACGAATCAAAACTTAAAGGAATACTCCAATATTTTGGGAAATATACTCTTTTTCTGACTTACCCAGACTGAGACAAGATGTTAAATACCATTTTCACCTCTTTATATCCACTGGTTCGGTTCCTATGGGTAGGATTTCATGTTAGCTTAACATAAAGACTTGAAGTCTAAAGGAGTCATTAGCCTATTTCTGTCAAAGTGAAAAAATAAACCTTAGAGCAACTCTGAAGTTGTCTTATTTACATAGTGTATCGTGTATTTGAAATACATGTCTTGATTTTTTTTTTTTCTTTTTTAGAAACAAGGGTCTTTTTTTTATTCCAAGACGTGTATTTCATTACCGTGGAATAGAAATAACACATTGTGTAACTAAGACAGCTTTGAAGTTGCTGTAAGGTTTATTTTTTTCACTTTGACTGAGCTAGGCTAATGACTCCTGTAGACTTCAAGTCTTTATGCTAAGCTAACAAAAATGTTACCCATAGGTGCCGAACCAGTGGACGTACAGAGGTGAAAATGGTATTGAACATCTTGTCTCAGTCTGGGTAATTCAGAAAAAGGGTATTTTGCCCAAAACATTGGAGTATTCCTTTAAGATGAAAATACAAACTATTTCCTAAACAGCAGTGAGCAGCTAGCTCCATCCAGAGAAAGCTGGACTCACCAACATTAGATCTCTTGCCTCTTGCATTTTTGTATCTGGTATAAAGCAGCACAGACTGGCTGAGTTGGTGAACACAAAAGTGCTGTGTTCAGTTTAGTGGTGCCTGCTTACAGGATTTCTGGATATTGAAGTTTAGAACCATTTGTTCCATTGTGAGATACTGATAGTCTGCTGAAATTGAGATTAATTTACTTATACCAATCAGATTGATACTACTTGCAATGATGCATGCTATTAATTTACCCCATAAATATTAATGTTGGAAGGTGGGCTTTTCTGCAAATAAAAAGATGTGCAAGCTGATATTTGATATTCGCCCCATGGATGTATTAGATCATCAGTTGGCCCACCACTTCATCCCTGCCTGTAGTAACAGAACAAGTTAATACATCTTCAGCAGGTGCTATCCAGAGCTGTCTATGGATGTTCTAAGGAATTCAAAACCCTATGTTCCCTGCCATCATCACATTTCATTAACACCCCCAAATAACGAGAGCACTGACGTACATCAAAACGTTCTTTGCATTTTCATGTGAAGCTTTTGACTTGACTTGAACAGCTTGGACTCCAGTGAAGACTCTAATATGTTATATTCTCCGCCTTCCTGTTATCTGCACTCAGAGGTGGACGACTCCCCCACGCCCACCCCCAGGCATTTTCTAATGTCCCAACATGCTGCTCTCTGCCCTCAGTAATATGAGAGCAAATGGAGTCAATCACTGCGATCTCCCTTGACGCAAGAATCATCTGCAGACACGAATCGACTGTCAGAGGACACACACGCACGCACGCACGCAGCACACACCAATTGCTGAACAATAACATCTCCGTTATAAAGTAAAAACTTGTTCTATTGATGTCAGTTGCGTGACGCTCTTTCATTGTGAACATTCATAAAGCGAGTGACTCACCCTGTTGCTAAGGTGTTCTGTTGTCTCAAACAGTCCACACTGGCAAAGAAAATGAAATCTGTCACTCAAGTCGACTGAACTCTCTCACTCTATTTATCCATTTCTCTCTATCTCTCTCTTTTTAAAGGAGAGACATGGAGATCAACAGTACCAGTTCCAAGCTTGAGGCAGAAGAGGCCCTCAACATCGGGCTGCAGAGGAAGAGCAAGGAGCTGCAGGTCAGAGCCTGCTGTTTGTCGCTGTACACTGTTCATGTATTGCAAGTGGGTGTATGCATATGCGAGTGTGTGCATCAAGGGTGTGTGTTTGTGTGAGTGAGTTTTCATTCCAGACATTGTTTAAAGGAAAAGCCCACTCTAAAATAACAACAACAAAGCTGCTCTTAATGATGTCACGTGCATTTAAAGTTGCACTGTGTAAAATTGCATTGAAGTGACCCTTTAGAAGGACCTTCTAGACTCAGCTGCCAAAAAAAGTGAAATAAGCACAAAATGTTAAGATTGAGTCTACATGGTTCTCATCATCAGCTTTATTCACCAATAAATTATGTACTTCCTCCATGTTTTTTGTCAGTTGAGTCTAAACAGTCCCTCAATCAACCCTCAGTTTTCTATAGTGCACCTTTAAGGGTCCATTTTGTGGTTTAGTGTTCAGTGTTTCTGGCCAAAACTCAATGGCATCATGTTAGCAGAAAATTTTACCAGTGCAGCTAAAAAGCGTCAGCTGTCTAGAACATCAGCAGTAAACGTCAGGTCAGTCCCTCAGAATCAAAGAGCGAGGGCTTCTTTCTAAACTCACGATTTTGCAGCCGTGTTCAACAATTATACGGAGAAACATCCATTGCAGAAGAGGCAGAGATGGTTGATTTCTCCCCTGACAGTGGCCTCAGTAAATCAGAATGCAGCACAGCCAAGACACGCTGAGTAAGGGGCACACTCACTTTTGGTCATATGGAAGAACTCACTCTCTTGTTCCCACTGTCACTATTGATCTGACCACCTAAATGTATAACCCTCAGCTGAATGCAGCACCCCTTCTCTAAAGGCTGTTGAAAGGCATTCTGGGAAGCATCAGAAATCACTACTTGAAGTAGAAGAAGGCGAGGCGGTTTGAGGCAAAGTAGACTACAACGCTGTATCTGAGGGTGGACCCAGAGAGAAGAGCATAATCAGAGACGACTGTATAATGTTTGGTTGGAATGAAAAGCTGCCTATAATGGTTCTCAGTGGCACATGGGTTGGAGGGTCTGTAAGGGGGCTCAGCCGTAGCTTACAGAACGCCGGAGAGATGCATTCCTGCCTTTCAGCAGAGCTGCTGGGCTCTGCTCTGTGATTGGAGCAGTCACTTCACAGCTCCCTGCCTGTCAGGAGATGGTTAAAACACACCGCCGACATCCAAACTGATAACCATCTTCTGCCTCCCTCCTGTGGTGTGAATAGGGGGAATGGGCGTGGGCGGAGTCAGTGGCCATCCCCTCCTCTTTTTCGCTTGTTAACCCTTTGCGCATCCTCTTGACATGACAAAGCACTCTCTTTCGATTGATCCCTGCGTCCACTTTCCATCACAAAGGGACTTTGTTTTTGTTGGAATAAGTGCTTGCAAAGTGTGCTTAATCTGACTGATATCCATATCATTGCTGCATGGTGTTGCTCCGTATCTAAAAATGACATATTTTCATGACTAAATAATGATGACATTAACCACATGTTCTTGACATTTGAAAAACACATGCATGCAAATGCCATTTGTGTTTGGTGGGTTCAGCATTCGCTCCAGGATGAGGTCAATAATTGAGAGGGCAGCTGCTTCTTAACCCTTTGAACTTGAATTTTTCCCTTAAATTTCCCCTTAAGTAGCTGTGTCACATACAACTCATTCAAATATATTTTTGAAGCTATGCCACTCTTATGATGAGTGAAATATTCAAACTCAAGACAGTTTTTTTATAGCTGCACTATTACATCAAATGGAAAAAATCTAAATGTCTTAGGTATCACTGTATACACATTTCCATGTAATGTATCTTGACGTCATTGGCATCTTTGGAAACCCTGGGATCTTGACTGGAATTTAGAGTTTTATGGAGTTCTGTAATTTGAATAAAACTTGGTGGGGCTGGCAGGGTTAAACAGGTGAAGATATTTATATGTGACTACAATAGGATTTAAGTCATTTTGAGGGTTAATTTAAAGTAATAATACACAATATTGTAATATAAATTAATATCTGTTCTGCTGCTTTGCACAACAGATTTTGATACAACACAGTAGGGATTCAGTCCATAGCTAGCTCATGAAAGCTTTTACATTTGGTGTCCTAAAAACCCTGTGCCTGGTAGATCTTTTGTCGGAAAAAAATCCCTGCCACACAGGAAGTTATGCTTTTTGTGTTTCAAGTCGCATCATCAGTGGTTTGTTTGTGATAAACAGAAGAAGAATGGGCTCGTTAGCATGAGCAGCGACAGCAACCATGGCTGAACAGACACAGAAAAGAGAAACTCAAACTGCATCGCCAGAAAATCCAGGAAAAACGACATCACAGTCCCGCCCACACTGTTTGATTGACAGGTGATCTCTGGGAGCGCGTAGCACCAAAGATGCTGCCATTACAATTGTCTCTTAGATTGCTCTTTTAAATCCCTTGTAGCCCATAATCATCTTGTAATGAGATTAAGACAGTATAAGTTGTTTGGATTCTTTAGTGCTCGATTTACTGTGGCGGTTTAAGCAGCCATGGGAGAAGAGGAGAGTGAAGTTTACGCTGAGGCTCTTACTGTAAATCTTACTGTGTCATCAGTGAGATTTAATCAAACACGTCTGAGAGCTTTTTTATCTGTGTCACTGGTGCGGGGTGCAGATAATGTGTTTTGTCTGTCTGGAGCAAATGGGACGAGCAAAGACGCACTGCAGAGAGGGGGAGTGAGTGAGAGAGAGAGGGAGAGACGTTAAGAGACATGGTGTTTGTAAAGCTCAGGTACCGCGCGATGCCTCCGGGGAGCCTGATGTTTGGTCCAGAGGTTTGTCGGGGAAACATAAAGAGCGCCTTTGTCCGGGCCGCCGCCTCTGATTGGACGAGTGAAAGGCGATCCGTCGGACGTGTTTTCACATTTACTGTAGCTTTGGCATTCTCCCTATCTCACAATGAGGCCTTTATGTGTGCATGTATGTGTGTGTGTGTGGACTTTGCATTGCTCTCATCCTCCTACTGATAAAGATGCAGGTGGACAGACGGGCCAGCTGACTGGACGGCCCACTCGCGTCTGGTTTTGATGTAAAGGTCACATGAATACATCCACATACAGAGCAGAATCAATGAGATAGCTTTGTGTGTCTTTCATGATGACCGCCCCCTAACCACACACACTGTAATTCAAAGCAGTTGAAGGGAGTGCGCCTGGGGTTGCAGGCCTGGAGCCCTGTTAGTTACTTTCTTACAACGCCCCCCCATGCCCCATGTGGTTTTATTACATGGCCGTAAAGCAGTTATACACCACCACACTGCTGTAAAGGGGTCACCACGATCTGAGGAGATAAAGCTCGGTCTCGCCTCGCTGTCTGTTTACAACCAGATGTTTCACCGGAGAATTGACGTCAGATCGCGCCGCGGTTGTGATTGTAGCTCAGATGGCATTCAGATGCATTTTCACCATGATGTTTGTTTTCAGATACACTGTGACTCAGGATGACAGCGATGCTCTTCGTGATGTTTTTGCAAATAAATGGAGTTTAGTTTGAAGTTGAATTGAATTAGCTGAATGAATTGGAAGGCCGACGGGCTGACATCACCAGCCGCTCTGATTCACATGAGGTAAACCTGTTGAGAGGAGGCTTTCCAGTTCAAATGCTCCGAACTGGCCTGATTGGAAGGGTTTCAGTCATTTTTCAGAGAGGAGTGCCTGGAAAAAAAAAGGATGGAGTATTGAAACGGCAATAACTTCTAAGGAATCTGGAAGTATGGAAAACACTGGCATGTACATGTTCCTTTTCGCGATATAAAGCCATAGAAAGTGACCCACCCACATCAGACGCTTCTGCAGGCGCATTTTGAATGTTGACAAATTCATTTTTGGTCATTTCCACATTCAGTCCAATGTGTTTCTCAAACCAAGTCTCAAAAAAAACCCCAAAAACTTCCAATACGGTTCAACATAGTCATCTACCAGTAAGAGATGATCCTATTGGTTCAAATTGCGCTGTCACAGAAGGTAAACAAAACAAACTAGCCGGTTAGCTTGCAAGAAACTCATGTTTTACTTAGAAGTTTGTGTTTGACCCTCAGTTTGTGAAACACATTGGAGTGAATGGAGAACTTACTGAAACTGGAATTGTCGACATGTGACTTTCTATTGCTCTATATTGAGAAAACGTACAGGCCAATGTGTTAACAAACTTCCATATTCCTTGAAGTTAAACCACTCAAATAAAATCAAATTTTAACAGTATTCATTTTTGTTCATAGGAAATCATAATTCCTATATAAGGCCCCTTTAAAATGGCCACAATGACATTTGACTGTGTAACTGATGCCAGTGCCTCTTTCTCTCTTGGCGTGCACCTGTGCTGAAAAGCTGTCACGTCATCGCGAGTACCACTGATTTGACTTCACCTCTGAGGCCTCGATGAAGTAAAAGGACCTGTCATCGCCCCGGCCAATCAAACGAGTGGCTCTCGAGGTTGCTGCTGGAAGCCGTGTACGCCGCCATCTGAAGGCATTTAAAAGAACAAAGGGCTCATATTCCAGCACCGTCGCGGGGAGGCAGCCCTGAGTTTAACCGAGCACATGTGGACAGTGCGGCGGGATCGCGCCAACGGGGGGTCTGCAGTGATCCGTGTTTGATGCAGAGGCGGGGCGGCGATGAACCAACAGCACTTGTTTGGCTCTTGTTTTCCCCTCCGCCGGGGAGAGAGGGGGGGCTCACAGGATATAACTGCCCACGCCGCCGAATATCCCCTCAGACACAAGCGAGGAGACATCAGCTACGAGGCAACATCTGATTGCAATTTATGGACAATTATTATGGTTTCAGAGTGCAGTGGAAAAAAAAGAGAGCTAAAACTTTAAGCACATACAATTATGGAGATCAAACCCTCCAACAGTTCCCTGCAATGAAGGGCTAATTTTGTTATTTCTCTGCCTGGCTTCACGAATAATCCTAAAAAGAAAATAATACCAAATAGACATATACGATGATTGAAAATAATGCAAAAATGTGCAAATGTGAGACGATTATCTACTTCTTCTGGTGATAAAAATTGTGTTTCATTTTTAAGTGTTTTCAGGCAGAAACATCTTAACACTGTTAGTGTGTTATGTTTCCTACAATTGCATTATTTCCACAATATTTATTTTGAGGCTGGTTTGAGGCTGTGGAAAGTGGAAATCTAACAAGAAACAGATATGTGAGTGGGGAGCTGTGCATGTGCATGTGTGTGTGTGTGTGTGTGTGTGTGTGTGTGTGTGTGTGTGTGAGTCAGTCAGTCAGTTGGGCTGCTGCTGCCTCACCATGGCGGTGCTCTCTGCAGAGGTCTTGCGCTGGCATGTGAGTTTTCTGATTTTATTTCACTCACG
>OMKZ01015254.1:9605-23242 GCA_900302535.1 Neoniphon sammara | reverse complement strand
TGTGTGTGCATGTGTGGGACAGTCAGTCAGTCAGTCAGTTGGGCTGCTGCTGCCTCACCATGGCGGTGCTCTCTGCAGAGGTCTTGCGCTGGCATGTGAGTTTTCTGATTTTATTTCACTCACGCTCTTTGTGTCTCTCTGTCTTTTAGCTTCTTTTTTTGAAATGTTGCCAACTGGTAGAAAAAAAGCAGGCAGGGGTTATGGCTTAATGTTTGTACTAGACTGAGCCCTCCTACCGGGCATTATTAAGATATGTAGATGAGCTCCATTGCACTGATTTATTGTTTAAATCATCATTTAATTAAATATTGTGCAGCTGTGAGATGATTCTAGTCTAGATCTTGTAGATGTGAGTTTATTTCGACTTAAAATGTCTCATTGTTCAGTGTTTGGGGGGATTCCTGTGCGGGCTGCACCACATCAGTGAGGGTAGGTGTGATTACAGTGAATGGCCCGGGGCTACATGCCATGTCAGACACACTTCCTGACACTGAGACATGATAGAGCTGGAGATAGCGCACAACATGACACGACTTGGAGGGATGCAGCCGTGTCGGGGAGCTGGCAATAAATTTATGTCAGAAAGACAAAAAGTAGCTGAGAGGATTGTTTAGATTGGGGAAATTTACTGCAGCCGATTAGTGTGTGCGTACGGTTCCCCAAATAAGAGGCTGGATAGAAGGTTAGAGAATATGATGGAGTTCATTTTGAGATGTTAGGGCTCAGAGTGGGTGGTGGGTGTGTTACTGACAGATCCCCACAAGACAAAATGTTTTCTTTAGAATTAGAATAAAGTTCACAAGCCAGAAAGGACAGATTGCCTCATTTGGGTTTGGGTCTTAAACATGTCTAAGAGCTTAAACCATGTTGATGTTGTGAATACTATCACTTTAAATACACTGTACAATCAGACCTGGATGGTAATGCATCACACCATTTCAGCCAGGAATGTAAAAGAAAAGGATAGGGGAGGGGAAAAATCCCTAGAAAGAGAGAAAATGGCATTGACGCTTTTTTGTCTCGCTGACCGGACATAGCAGACCCAGCCCTGGGTCAGAATACAGATAATGAGGGTGGCTATAGACATTCTTGCTCTAAATTGCTACCTGAGGAAAAAGCCAGTGGCATGCCAAAGCCAAAGAGAAAGCAGAGTGTGTGAGGCTCACCACACAGCTGCTGCCCTGAAATAGCAAACAAATCTGGAGAGGTGACGCCCCATTTGTTCCCTGTCACAATGATGTGCGGTGGTAGGAGAAGCTCTGGAGGTAACGAAGTTGAGTGTTATTAATTTGCAGGGTGAAATAGCGGATTGATACTGATGATCACCGTTGCGTCATCGTGTTTTCTTCTTTGTTTGCAGGCCCGCATTGAAGAGCTGGAGGAGGAGCTGGAAGCAGAGCGGGCCATGAGAGCCAAGGTACAGTATGGCTACCTACCGAGCTGCAGATGCTGTATAACACAGTGAAGGGCCATCTTCTCCCCTTCCCAAAGCCTAGATGAGCCCTCAGTGTGCCTGTCAGGCCGCAGGGGGAGAGCGCGGAGGAAGCCAAGGCGCTCTGGGATGAGCTTGGCACCGCCGTTTCCTTCAGCCCTGTGGCGCCGAAAGCTGCAAAAGGCCGCTTGCAGGCTGGAGCGAACATGCAAGAAAAGCGAAAGAAAAAAGGGAGGGAGGGGGGAAGGAAAGAAAGAGTGCTGATCTGTTGCCAGTCAGTGGGGTACATCGCCCGGTGCTGCGCCTCTGGTCACCCCAAACTATCTGCACCTGTGATAATAAACTTCAGGGGGGAGAGACCTTGTGTTTCTGATTAACATACAGGGCAACCCCAGAGGCAGAGAGGGAGCCCCCACATCCTTCTCCCCCCCCCTCTATTTCTTATTTTTCTGTTTCCCAATCTTTCTCTTTCTTTCATGCACACACACCTTCTGGTTCTTGTAATCCCCTTTGCTTTTCTCCCTGGAAGCATAACGGAAGGACAGGCCTTTTTTTCACATTCATTGTCGCCACAGCCAGGCTGCAAGGATGTACACATTGTAAGGTAAAAGCTTAAAGGAATACTCCAATGTTTTGTGCAAAATACCCCTTTTCTGACTTACCCAGACTGAGACAATATGTTCGATACCATTTTCACCTCTGTACGTCCACTGGTTTGGTTTTGATGGTTAGCATATCGTGTTAGCCTACAGGAGTCATTAGCCTAGCTTGGTCAAAGTGAAAAAATTAAACCTTACAACAACTCTGAAGCTGTCTGATTTACCCAATTTATCATGTGTGTTACACAGTGATGAAATACACGTCCTGGATTTTTATTTTTTAAAAAACGAGAGTTGTTTAAGGAGAAATTAGATGGTAGGAACTATAACCGTTGAACATGTGTGTTCATCAGTTATAGTTCCTACCATCTAACTTCTAAACAACTCTTGTCTGAAAAAAATATCCAGGACGTGTATTTCATTGCTGTGTAAAACATGATACATTGTGTAAATAAGACAGCTTCAGAGTTGCTGTGAGGTTTATTTTTTCACTTTGACCGAGCTAAGCTAATGATTCCTGTAGACTTCAAGTCTTTATGCTAACACAAAAGGCTACCCACAGGAGCTGGACCAGTGGACGTACAGAGGTGAAAATGGTATCAAACATCTTGTCTCAGTCTGGGTAAGTCGGAAAAAGGGTATTTTGCCCAAAACATAGGAGTATTCCTTTAAAGCTGGGGCTAAAAACACCCAGGCCTGGTTCATATAAAGCTGATGTACCAAGCGCTTTACCTGCTTGTTGTTTCAGACAAGACTCACTCGAAGTGTGTGTGTATTTAAGACACAGAACCCTGTCGCCCCTCTTAAAACTGACTGCAATTTCCATGTTACAGTAAGTAGAGGCAGAAATGGAAAGGTACATATTTCACCCTGACTGTTGAATGGAATGACAGCGGGCCCGAGGGTGTGTTTTGCACACTTCTCCCCACTCTGGGTGGTATTCCTTAATGGCACACGGTCTCCCCCCGGCCTCCACGCTCCCCTCTCCCAGAGCTGCAGAGCGCCGAGGGAGGCAGGCAGAGACATGCCAGCCTTTATCTGTTTCACAGCCTGCGTCTTCAGAGGAGCAGGAATACAACATACCACCACTGCAGACAGGCTCTCTATTGTTAGGCTCCGCTCCTCAGGTCGCGCAGGGGAGATAGCATCAGGAGATAGAGGCTGACAGACAGCGCTATTTTCCATGGGAGCTTCTCCCAACTGGAATGTCAGCCGGTCTTACACACAGCGGCGTGTACTCGCGCTCACTGAGGCACAAACCTTCTGTACATTTACACTCGCTGCTACGTAACTGTACCTTGGGTCAACTGATATGGCTTTTTGAAGGTAGATAACCCTGCCAGTCCCTTCAGTGAGTACATCATTACAAATGCATGCTCCACTGCTGATCTTTGTTCAAACACACAGAACTTTATTTTAAATTCCAATGGAGATCTCAAAGTTTCCAAAGATCCCAAATATGACCTGCTGAATTACAGGGAAATGTGTATAAAATGATGCACAATTCGTCAAATTATTTTCTATTTGTCGTAAAACAATGGCATCGTGGATTTGAATATTTCACTCAATATAAGTGTGATATAGCTTTATAAAGCACTGCAAACAGCAGAGACAGACATGTGACATTGTCCAACAATATGGGAAAAAACGTTTTTTTCTAAGGTTGAATTTGAAGGGAAAAGGGTGAAAGACTGCGGTTGCCCATGGACAATATTCAGTATCTTTAAATTTGACATTTTTTATTCATATCAGGGTGGAAAAACCTCTGAAACAGCATTTAAACCATATACTGTTACTAAAACTCTCATATACTGATACTAAAACTCTCAATGAAACCCCATAATAATGCAGTTCTAGTAGTTGGGTACACCTCCTTTTAAAGCAATAGTTCAGCCCAAAATGAAAACTCAATGATTTCTCCATTGAATTTGTCGCAAAAACCAAACATGCTTTGATTTAGCCTCTGTAGTTCCAACTCATCCTTCTTAACAGTGCCACCTTTACATCACCATAAAGCACGAACATCCATCACATTTGTCCAAACACTTTGTACAAATATCTAGTGGCCATACAATTGACACTGTGGGTCCAAAAGTACAGTATTGACCTCATTAATCTCCTCATTGACAATGCTTTGTTGGCCAACACGCCAACAGTCACGTCCCTTCTGCACACACTTCAGTGGTTGAGAAAGAAGGCTGAGGTGGAACTACGGAGGTTAAAAAGTTTAACAGTTAATTGAATGAAAAATATGTGGAAAGAAAATAAAATGTCTTTCCAGGTCATGCAGATTGTTTAATGTAGCTGCGGTGAGGGGGGCACTTCCATCATATCGGAGGCATACGACAGGCTGATATTTAATAAATAACCCAACACTGACCAGTTATATTGGTCTAAGCCTAAAAAGCATGCATGCATACACACCCAGGCATGTGTGTGCAGACTGAAAAGAGGCACGCCCCACGCCTTCACGCTCTCGTGCAAACACAGACGGGTCTCCCCTCTCTACCAGGCAACTGTGGGAGCGCTGACCTGCCCTTAGAACCTGAATGGGGGCGAGTGGTGTCAGGTGGTGCTGATCCAGAGGATCTGTTGACTCAGTCAGTGGTGCGGAGGAGAGCGATGAGTGAGCTGAGTGCTCTGTGTTAACCCCGCGCACAGAGCCGGGTCAGAGATTGCTGGAGGGTGGGGGTGGAGGGTCAGTGGGGAGTAGGGTGCATTCAGGTTGAAGGATGGTACTATAAAAGCAGCGTGCAATCCCGACAGGTTTTTGGAGAGTGAGTTGGGGGGCCCCCTAAGGTCTCAATTAGTATCATCTGTTTTCCCTTGTTTTGCCTGAGGTGAGTTGACGGCTCATTGCTGCTATCAGGGAGGCCTGAGACTGCAGCTTTTACAGACCAGTCTCAACATCCACGGCTGTCTTTAAACCAGCTGTAAAAGATGGATGTACAAACAAGTGCTTTTAACTGGGCAGAGCGCTGGCTGTTTGTGCATTTAATGACAAAGCATCATAGACTGATAAAACCTCTCCATGTGTGCTGCAGCTTGTTTGAGCATGAGAACAGCTGAGGCGGTTTTGCCAAGGAGCTTTTTTGTCGTTCAGTAATCTGCACTTCGGGAGCTTGTAATATTTTAGTCGATGCTTTTACATGAAACAATTATGTTTTATGTGTCTTTTGTAATGCGCAGTTCAGTTTGATGAATGCTATATTCTATTGACGGTGAATATTGGGGCTCAGCTGATGTTTTTTTGAAGAGTGATGCTGATATTCATGTATTGTAGCTACTGATGGAGGATGTTTTTTAGCTGATATTCACCATCTTTAAATTTATATTCATGTTATAAAATTGTAAGAAATTACCAGTGTTTCTCTTAAAATTGTATTCTTGGCAGGGTGAAAAAGCCTCCAAACCAGCATTTAGACCATGTGACACTAAAACTCTTTATCCAGAATAACAGTTATAGAATTGATACTAATATTAAAACTACTACTGCTCCTACTACCATTGTTTATAATAATGGCAACAATTGCAACATGCAGTGGCAAACTTCTTTTGCATCTGAATGTCTCATTAGAGTCAGTTCAGGTTAATGGCTTCCCATAGACAACCAGAGCATTGATCAACTAATCAACAATAAATACTATATGTAATCAAAACAAACTACATTATATCCACCTTCAACTGATGTATTAAAGGGACACGTCTCTTCTAAATCCTGCATGCGGTATAAATTAGAAGCCAGCATCACATCAGAAAGAGCGAGATGTAAAATGCATGGTATCTGCATGGTTCCGCCCTGCAGGTTATTTACTTGCGGACAGAGCATTGGATGACAGGTGCAGGAAACAGAAGTTCAGAGATAATATTTAGACTGTGTGACAGGAGCGAACCCCTGCAGCTATCTGATTGGATGTGCGCTACTCTCCTGACCTCTGACTTGTAGAGAGATCATTTCCTGTTGTTGGCTGTCAGTCACACTGTGCTCTGGTGGTTAAATATCCTGCGTTAGCCGATACCTAAGCTCCAGAATGGATGAACTGAGCAGTCTTATGCCTAATGCTGTTGATACAGAACAGTTATCTGACCTCAGACATGATGTCTGCCTATGTGGCTTGTTGGAATATATGAATATTATTGAATTTTGATATGCTAATGAATGTTTTGATGAATGATTTTTGCACTTTCTGGGCACTAAAATACTTTTAGGAATGAAAAAATAAAGAAAAGTACACCAGTAAAAGGGGATTGTGCATTATCCACTCGTGGTTTAAGTTTAATCAGGGCATTCACCAGAGATAGTCTATATATAGAGATATTCCACCTACAAAAATATCTAAGGCCACCTCTGGGGAGCGACGTACTTGCTAAACAGATTAAAATGAACAGCCGTCAATGGGACTTTTCCACAAAATCAGCTCTCTAAATTATATATGTATTTCTTTTACTGTGCATTTGTGAAATTACTAGACAGTGTTTAAGAAGATAAGAGGATTTCCTTAGATAAATGAAATCTGGAACCATTTAGGAGCATCATCGACATCACATAACCTCAATGCTAAGAAATCTTTTGAAATTGCCATAATCTTACAACAATCGATTTCACGTCAGCTTATAGGCATGTTTTCATTTTAAATATTGTGCTGTGTAACAATGACAGTAATAGTCAAGTTACTGGTAAATATTTGGAATCAAATGTAATGATCATTTTATAGTGTTTAGCCCCATATATTCTGCTCTGTTTGTCACTCTGCACTGTGCCCGATGGCCAAAAGGCTGTACGCCACTCTTTTTCTGTCACAGCAGTCAACGGCTGTGGTTCAGCTTTCTCTCTCTACAGGGTGTGGTATTCACTGTGCATTGATAGAGAACTTGGAATTAGAGAAACAAGGGACTAGAACAACAGGTTCATTTGGATTGCCTTGTGGTTTGCAGGTGGAGAAGCAGAGAGCAGATCTTACCAGAGAACTGGATGATCTCACTGACCGGCTGGAGGAGGCTGGAGGCGTTACTGCCTCACAGGTAAAACAGTTACAGTATGCATGAATGCTTACACAGGCCTTACATTCTTAAGTATAACATTAATGCTGCTCTAGACTAGACGTTTCTGTAAAAAAATAGTTTTATTAGCCTAAATCACAATGTGGGGCTGCAACATTGAAGAGCATCCCATCCCCACTATTTGAAACACTGTAGATTTGCCCTATTTGCCCAAATGAAACTCCAGTGGCAGTCATGGACATGTTTTGGCCCACAAGAAGTCCTGAATCAAAATTTATGTGAAAAACAAAAGAGAAAGCTGGACTCACCAGCATTAGATCTTTTGCCTCTCGTGGCTGTTTGTTTTCCTTTGGTATAAAGGGATCACAGACCACCCAGGCTGGTAAACATGAGCCTGCTGTGTGCAGGCTTGTATGTACATGATACATCATTTTTCAGGCCGTTACCTCCCACTGCCATTTGGAGCCACCAACATGTGAAACTGCCTAGTGTCGCTTTAAATTCAAACCTCTAATCACAGCCTGCATATGACATACAGATGGAGGTGAACAAGAAGCGAGAGGCGGAGCTCCAGCGTTTGAGGCGGGACCTGGAGGAGTCCTCTGTCCAATCGGAAGCCCTGGCCGCGTCGCTACGGAAACGACACAGCGATGCGATGACGGAGCTGGGCGAGCAGTGCGAGGGTCTGCAGCGGACCAGGGCCAAACTGGAGAAGGAGAAGCAGAACCTGAGGATGGAGGTGGAGGACCTGGCCGCATCCCTGGACACTCTGCAGAAAGCCAAGGTGAGAAAGTGGGTCAACTTTGGCAAAGCGTTTCCTTTCTGGTAATGAATTGCTCCAATATCGTCTCTACTGGTGTGTGTGTGTGCTTATGTGTTGCGCTGCAGGCGTCCACAGACAGCCAGCTGAAGAAGCTGGAGGAGCAGCTGTCAGAGGCCCACAGCAGAGGAGATGACCTGCAGAGGGTGCTCACAGAGGTCAACGTGGTCAAGAACAGACTCACAGGTAAACACACTCTGGATGGTAATACATGATGTAATCGGGCAGTTACAGCTGGTCTGTAGATCCTTGTCGGTGCATGCATTATTTCATTTTTAACCCTATGGCATAATGCCACATCTGCAGCAGTAAGTAAGTAATCTGCAGCAGATTCTTTTTTTAGCCTACAGTGTTCAGTACCTATGTTGCACTCTGTATTTATCATGAATGTCGCTGCACTGTGTCAGCCGATAATGCAGACCTGAGTCGACAGTTGGAGGAGGCAGAGAGCAGAGCCAGCCAGCTCAGCCGCTCCAAGACTCAGGTCCAATCACAACACGAGGAAGTGAAGAAACAACTGGACGAGGAGGTCAAGGTGTGTGTGCGTGTGTGTGTGTGTGTGTTATTTTTCAAATTGAACTCAGCATTAGAATATGTGACCAAACACAGTACTCTGTTAACTTTACAGGAGGTCCCATTTTACATCAGAAAAACGTTGATAAAAATGGACTTAAGATAAGATGAACTGTGATTATTCAGTCTATTTAGCCAGTCTTAGCCAGTCTAACGAATTATGTGTGCATCCTATACAGAAAAGAAATAGTAATAGAGCATACGGAAACAGAAAATGAATAAAAAATTCCTAGCACAGGAAAACAGTGCACAAATGAATTTTAAAAACTCTGAACACAAGTAATCTAAGCAAAAACAAAGCCCCCCCCCCACTGTGAGCCTGTTCTTGCAGTGGGTCACTGCTTCACTCTGTGTTTCCTGCACTTGCCAGGGTAAGCAGGCGGTCAGCAGCACTCTGAGCTCGGTGCGGCAGGAGTGCGAGGTGCTGAAGGAGCAGCTGGAGGAGGAGCAGGAGAGCAAGCTGGAGCTGCAGCGCCTCGTGTCCAAGCTCAACAGCGAGGTGACGCACTGGAGGACCAAACACGAGGCCGACACCATCCAGCACGCCGACGAGCTGGAGGAGGCCAAGTAAGCTGAACGGAGGGTCAGCGGGTGAAAGTGGGATAAGTCAACAGGGAAAAAATGTCTCTACCTGCAGAGGTCTCATGTTCATGTGAGCAAATGTTGATAATGTGTAAAATAGCAGCACTTGTGGTGGTATTAACTATAATAGTGACAATAACGATGGTAATAATGAAATAAAAAATAGAAGAAAACTATAAAAAATATTATTTAAAGTACTCACATTTTATTATACTACTACCATTACAACAACTAGCACTGCTACTGCTACTACTACTGTTAATAAATTTTATGTTTTCGTCCAAAAAATGGCAATTATGATACATAGAAATAATCAAAAGAGAAGTGGTTAGAAATAAAAATAAATACATGGATAAATGTGCAATAAAGCAGCATTTCTCACGAAATTGGTTGATGGCCAGTTGGAAAAACCTGTAAAATCAACAGAGATTCAAATTTTCAGTGTAGCACGGCAGTTTCTCTAGGCAGGATGACTCACCCTGTACATTCAATGGTAAGGGAAAAAAGCTGCATTCTCCTTCTGTATTTTGCAAAATAAAATAAATAAATTAAATAAAATAAATAAAAATAAATAAATCTTCAAATGTCATTCTATCTTGCATTGAGTCTAAAAATTAAAACCAAGAGGAAGTGGGGTGAAATAATGGAATTTGTCTCCATTGCCAGTCAACTTCTTTAAAGAGTTTTCTTCATTCAAGTGACATAACTGTATCTTGTGTACGCTAACTACGATACCTTTGCTGGTAGAGTGATTTGCTTTATCTCAAGATGTTATCATTTGTTTAAAAAAATTCTGAAGACCTGAAACTGTACCAGAAACTGAAATTGCCTCCCACTGGCAGACTTCCACTTGCAGATTTCCTCAAAACAAGATTTTAAGATTCAACACAAGACCAAATGACTTGTAGAGATAGGCAATTTTTGCAGTGTAGCACAATTTTTGCAGTGTAGCACACATCCGTGATCCAAACTGCTAAATGAAATGAAAGATGAGATGATACATTTCTTATGCAGCATTTTGATATGTATCTCAGTGCTACAAATGATGTGTGTGTGTGCCACAGGAAGAAGCTGGCGTCTCGGCTGCAGGAGGCTGAGGAGGCCGTGGAAGCCACCCAGGCCAAATGTTCCTCTCTGGAGAAAACCAAGCAGAGGCTGCAGGGAGAGGTGGAGGATCTCTGCATGGACCTGGAGAAGGTAGAGCGGGGGACACATCCTGTCTCATGGTTGACCATAAACTCTCTGCTTTGTCTGACCCAGAAAAAGGGTAATTTTGTAATGTATTGCCTTTATCAGCTGAGGGGATTTAGCATCTACTTTACCAGGGACATTTGCTAGAAACAGGCAGGACCCTCTTTTGCCTCCAGATTAGCATGGATTCCTTGGCTCCTGGATTCAGCAAGGTGCTGGAAATGTTCCACAAGGATCTTGGTCCATGATAACGTCACGCATTGCCCTGCAGAATTCTTGGTGGCACATTCATGGTGAGAATGTCCTGTTCCACCTTATGCCGAAGGTTTCTGTTGGGCTAATATGTAGAGACCAAACTAAAGTCACTGTTTCCAAAGCATCTTGAGATGATGGAGCATTATCCCGCTGGAAGTGTCCATCTGAAAAAGGGCGGACTGTCACCATGAACAGATGCACCCAGTCAACAGCAAGGTTAAGGTACATTGTGGAATTCCTTTGATGCTTCATTGGTACTCAGGGGCCCAGTGTGGCCAAGAAAAGACTCCCACACTATTAAACCACCATCACCTGCCCACACTGTTGACATCAGCCATGATGGATCCATGGATTCATGCTGTTGACACCGAATTCTCACCCCGCCATCAGCATGGCACAACACAAACTGGGAGTCACTGGACCAGGCAATGTTTTTCCACTCTTATATGATCCAGTTTTGGTAATCTCATGCCCACTGGAGCTTCTCTTGTTTACTTAACCTGACAGGAGTAGAACCCAGCATGGCCTCCTCCTGCTATAGCTCAGGGTCACATCAAGGGTCAATGAAATGTTGTTTTTTCTGAGATGCCCTCATCCTGGCATTTTGCTCATTCTAATGTTCAGTCAAACAGTAAAGGTGAACATCTCCACCCTGTCCGCATTATATAAATCTTAAAATCTCAAAAAGTAGATATTGAGTGCATATTTTCAGTGCAAACATTGGCCATCCATCCATCGCAGCACTTCTGATTCAGGGTCATTCGTTCCTTTCTGATTGTCCCTCACCATATCTCCCCTCTCCAGGCCAGTAGCTGTGGCCAGACTCTCGACAAGAAGCAGCGAGTCCTGGAGAAGCAGCTCGGGGACTGGAAGCAGAAGTGCGACGAGCTGGTGGCGGAGGTGGAAAACTGCCAGAAGGAAAGCAGGCAACATGCCACCGAGCTCTTCAAAATCAAGACAGCCCATGAGGAGAGTCTGGAGCAGCTAGAGGCCCTGCGCAGGGAGAACAAGGCTTACCAGGGTAAGAGGGTACATATATTTTGAGAGGGAGTAGTGATAGCTTTACACAGGGTTATAAATCTGAGGCCCCTTGGTGTAGAGGAAGGCAGTTTGGCTTGGACCATAATATAATCAGTCATAATATAACATAATAGCTGATATTTCAATCATTTTTATTAGCTCTAGCATATACAATGTCTGTATTACAATAATGCAGTAATAATAACCTTATCAAAGTAGTGATTTAAATTACACTGGTAGCCAATAAAAAATGGGAGTAATAAGCGGTCTTTATTTAGTTCCTGTCAGCATTCTGGCCATAGCGTACTGTGGTGACAGCAGCAGCACATTATTCCACACTTTCAGCCATGATTATAATAGAGAAAATGGTTCAGTTTGTCTGACTTTTGCCTGTCTCCTTCTGACAGAGGAAATAGCCGACCTTACAGACCAGCTCTCAGACGGAGGTAAGAGTGTCCATGAGCTCCAGAAAGCAAAGAAGAAGATCGAAATGGAGAAAGAAGAGTTACAGGCCTCCCTGGAGGAGTCTGAGGCTGCTTTAGAGGTACAGAGCTTCTCTTCTTCTGCCCATTAGTCATTTCAAGCGTGGGTGTACGCTTTGGCTCTCGGTTCACCTTATGCCAACTGTCATCATGTTTAACATAGCTGGGACAACTCCCAAAAATTCTCCCTTGCATGTGCAATGAAAGGACGGAGTTTGTAGAGGTAGAAGTGTGTCAAGTCTGACAGCAGCTGGGAGAAAAACCTCCAGGCGACAAGCTGAAGCCAGAAGATCACTGTCAGTGATAAGGCATGTCATCCATGTGTATCTGATGTTGTAGGAACAGGAGTTAAGATGGACAAGCAGCTCCTGGCTACTCAAAATGGGCCAGTGCCACGGCCAACTCACCTCTCAGACTTTTTATACTCTTTGTCCCTGACTTTTTCTTTCCTTCTTTCTGCCTTTCTTTTTTCTCTTTTTCTTTCTTTCCCAGGTTGAGGAGACCAAAGTGTTGAGGCTTCAGCTGGAGTTGTCTCAGGCTAAAGGTGATCTGGAGCGCAGACTTCAAGAGAAAGAGGAAGAGATCGAAGCTACCAGGTACCTCAACATCCTCAGCTCAAACCAGTGACAATTTCCTTATCTACAGGACTAATACTCTTTGATTCTCTGACTTAATTATTTCTTATCTTCTCCTTCTCCCTTTATTCCTTTCACAAAGTCATGGTACAATAAATTTAGAGGTAAGGCTTGTCTTGTGAAACTGTTTCTCTCCTCACTGCCTTCAGAGTGCTGTGTATGTCAGGTCATCTTTCCAGCTCCTCTTACTTACCATCCGTCCCTCTTCTCCTCTCTCAGAAAAAGCCACCAGAGGGCACTAGAGTCCCTGCAGGCCAGTCTGGATGTGGAAGTGAAAGGCCGAGCAGAGGGACTGAAGCTGAAGAAGAAACTGGAGGCTGATATCAATGAACTGGAGCTTCAGGTTGACCTGCTCACCAAGAACAATGCAGAGCTCAGCAAGAATGGCAAGAAGATGCAGCAGCAGATTAAGGTTTGATTATGTGTGTTTCTCTATAGCAGGTTTTTGTTTTCTCAAAATGAGGTCCTAGAGGGGCCCTAGAAAAATGAGGGTGTAGTTTAAGTTCAGTCATTATTTCATTTCTTCGAAATTTCGACAGCGAGAGAATAATGTAGAAATCTATCTGTTCAGGTATCTTTTTTTTGATTAAAGGTGCACTACGCAAAATGGTGGAGGGTCGACTGAAAGGAAGACCCTTTATCCTCAACTGACAAAACGTGGAGTAAGCACGTAATTTTTTGATTTGACTGATTACATGTTTGGCAATTTTTCATGGTGCACCTTTAAGGTTTCAGTGAAAAGGCAGCGGGTAAGAGAGCAGGAAGCTAATATTAGGAAATGTAGCACTCTTGCTACTAGAAAAACTTTAAAAAGTGTAACTGTTTGGCTCTGCCCATTGAAGCTTAACTCGTGAAGCTTGAAGCTTAACTGATGAAATTATTTCTGTTTCCGGAGCAGCTCTGTCTCCAAGACACGTTTGTATAACTAAAACTTCCATCTGCTGTGTAAAGTCTGCTTCTGCATCTCAGTGGGCAATTATCACAGACTGACTGAGTGGTTGACCAGTTCTCTCTGCGCCTCCCTGTCCCAGGAGCTGCAGGCTCAGC
>OMKZ01015253.1:0-19510 GCA_900302535.1 Neoniphon sammara | reverse complement strand
TAATGACATTTTCTTGACATCATAATTGTCAATGCACTGCTATATGAAATTGTCAGGAGCCAGGACTTTTATGTGTGAAGGGTAAATGGAGAAGATCAATGAAGAGGACGTGTCCTCTGGGTCCAATGGCGACAAACAATGCATAAAAACTGAAACTAATTTATTTATTTTTGGTGTAGCTGGAGTCATGAGGCACACATAAGCTGTAATAAATATACTGAACATTATAGCAGAAAGCATCAATACCATCCAAAAACTCCACCTCTGCAATCCATAAATGCATAGTAAAGATTTGCAGCAAAGTCAAGCTGTTTATCGCTTTGCTGCACGTTGAATTCACATAAAAGAATAGGTTTCTTTGTTTTACATTCTACCACATTTAAAAGAATGCACATTTTATAGCTTCATTTGCTAGGATGAAAATCAACACTATTATGGAGACCTAACCTTGACTTGAAACTTTCGTGTATGCTAACATCAAGTTAAATTTGTGTAGACTGACCTTTCCGGAGTGAATTAGAACATGTTTTCTGAGTATCCTTTGTCCTTTGATTCCTTGACCGAAGAGCCACAGCTGATACAACTAATTACTGGTGTCCACCCATGCTATGACCTGAAATGCTTCTGACTGATATATTGCCCCCATCACTGCAAGGTTTCACCAAGTTATCCTCCAGCCAAATTCTGCAAAGGGCAACACCCAGGGGCAAGAGGTGGGTGTCAAGCCCTCAACAAAGCATTGGCATATCATGGGCCCACAATGGCCAAATGGGGTTACCAAGTGAAAGCCATCTAACAGTATAGCATGTGACAGCGCGGAGGTAATGCATGGGTTGTAGCCTAAAAGTGTCCCACTGTAAAGGTCATGATTAACAGAGAAGACACCAACATACCTTTCAAGCATAACTTGTCTTTTAGGAACATTTGTTTTCAGTTTCTGAATTATGTCAATATTTCAGTTACTTTGTAGTACAACATTTCCTCATAAATATCTTGATCATTATTTACATTTTACAGAACAAATAGCAAGGTTACAGCTGGAAGCTAAAGGAAACTAACCTCATGTATAGAGGATAAAGGCCCAATTCATAATTGCAGTATGGCACCCAGTGTTGAAAGACTTTTGCACCATTGTTGGTCCACATGTTTTATTTGAAGACATTTTTCAATATGAAATTGACTGACTGAGCTAATAATGAAAGGACAAACAACACGTGGGCTTTAAACCTAACAGCAATGAAAATGTTGTTTTTCTGCAGGTTGGGAACTATTTGTAGTCAATATTTGTAGACAGTAAAGTAAAATATTCCTGTATTTTGTATTAAGATGTAAAGGATTTAGAAAGTAAAGTCTATGTACAGTTGAAGTCAAACCCTTTAATAGTCTATGCGAATTTCCATAACATTGATGTGGCCAAATAAATTACGGATTTGGACTATTCTGCTATAGCATGTACATGTTGCCCTTGAATTCAACCATGAAACAATGGCTGATGGATTTGTTGGATTATTTTTTTTAAGATCTTCATTTTAATTTGTCAGTGTTTTCAGATATGAAGTGAAAAAAAGGTATAAAAAAACAGCAAAAGACATTCTCAGGGTGAATGCTCATTTCACCGGCTTCTAGTAGCTTAGAATTATCTCAGTACATTGAAAACTGCTCTTGCAATTCAATATTTACCTCATCATGTTCGGTTAAGAAATACGCACACATGCACATCCATGTACATACACAGTTACTTTACATGTACATAACGACACTCACAGTATATATACATAGATTGATATACACTTGCGAGCACACACACACACACACACACACACACACACACACACACACACATACACACACACACTTACAATCGTCTAAAACATGACCCTAAGGTTAGAAGCACTGATTGTAGAGTGAATCCTATTTAATCAGGTTTGACGATGAGTCGTGATAAGGAACTGAGTCATCTGCTGTGATGCAGAGAGTGAGGAAAGATGGAGACAACTGAGGGTTAAGCTGCAAACCTCTTCTGACAAACCTTGTCTGAAAAAGCTCTAGTGGACACAATGACAAGTGAAATATGGGGTCAACTATCAGTCATTCATCAATGAACCCATCCTGTCGACATTTGAATTTTGAGCACTAGGCAATATTAACCTCGATAACCCCAAGTCGCATAGTAAGACAGCTCGGCAACGTCTGAGACTGACAGGCACAGTATCAAAGTAACTGTTGGGTGTCACTTTAATAAATGCTTTCAGTCACATAAAGCCATGGAATAAATGGTACCAGCATGACGATAGGCACTTGGAGAGCTCCTCTTAAAAGTCGTATCCTGAGTACTTTACCCTGAGGCTTGGGCAACAGTGCGCTAACCACACGAGCAAGAAATGCAAGTATTATTCTTTGTAAGGATATAATTCTCCGAAACAATTCCCAATGTTTGCCTCATGTAACAGCAAACGGTGTGAGACAGCGGAGTGTGTCCCCTGCACTCTAGCGGGTAGGTGTGCCAAGTGGTGCTTCCAAAGGCCATGCCACAGCTCAAGGCCATTTAATTTAATCCATATGATCCATATGAGTGGACGGAACAATGTGGCCTCAATGTACTGAGGGTACGTCTCTGACCTCTGCTGACCTCAAGGTTCACAGGCCTGGAGTAAGTCCAGGATCGAGTTACACCTGATGGGAGCTGGGTGATATTAACTTACTGCCACCTCCTTGTGGGAGATCAGACTGGTTGACACAAAGGAGTGTGACTTCTAACACTATACAATGTTAACTAAGGTACGATATCAAAACACATCAACAGCAGGCTCCAAATCTGAATAATGCAGAGGCTTTATAGCATTTGCTATCTTTGTTAAAACAGCAACTGGAGAGATGTTTTACTGGGGTAAAGTTTTAAATGGCTGCTCTCCTTCTCTGCATATAGCTGAATTATATTCACTGTTGGTAAATTACTCCCTTTGGAGGGAGAAATTAACCTAAATTTCCATATCAAAGCATTATGAATTGAGCCATTTTCCCTACCCTCCCATTCTGGTGAAAAGAGAGAGAGTGGAAGGAGTCTGTAGAGGTAGCCTGCAGTGATATACAGGCCATACAGGGCTTCTTTTCTTACAGGAGCAACACTGCAACAGAGAGAATCAGCAGCTTTCTACTGAAGCGAAGAATGAGATCACTGGGCTTTTTGTGCAAGGTCAACTTCGAGGCAAGACACATCATGTTTAAAATTCAGTCCTATCCTCACCGAGCACTTGAAACACACAGCGCCAGCCATGGAACCTGCTTGCTATTATGCAAAGAGACGGCGGGCTTAAAGTAAATACGTAATCTTAATGAATGCTGAGATCTGTGGAGGTGGGAGCGAGGGGAGCCCAAGTCAAGTAGAGAAGGGTCAGAAACACAGGGGGAATAATCCTGTGTGTCAACAAGACACAACTAGCTCTCTCTATCCCAATATGTAGCAATGTTTACAGTGAGGGGAATTCAAAAGTTTTCTGCGATCTGACCTTGTTGTTCTATCACAAAGCAAGCAAGGGACTGCAGAAATATTCTCCCCTTTCTCACCATGTAATCATGTGCTTTCTTATTTTAAGAAGTTTACTGTAAATCAACAGATAAGATACTCCTTTTGAAAATTGAATGGTACAAGGTAATTATGTTTCTGGTTAAAAACTTATAATTTTAGAGTATTCAAAATTAAATCTTGTCTTTGTGTGTTATTAAAGAGAGCCTGTTTATATTTTCTTATTTGTCTTATAAATTCTGACCTGTGTCACTGGCCTCTACTCATCTCAGACGCATAATGTTAAAACACAAGGACAGCCATTAGATGACATGTCACACAATATAGGGGTCTTGTTCTGGCCCCGTGCCTGCTGGCTGTGTCCTTTGCTTTGCCCACTTTGCTCTGTGAGACTGCCAGGACATTGAGCCTGACACATCAGAACTGCTGCTCTCTTGGTGCCCTCTTTCATTCGCACTATCACAGAGTCAAAGCCTGCAGAGACGAAGCTGTCCAGAGACTGAGCCCTGCTGGGTTTGACTGGGCCAAGATCCGATCAAGCCTCGAGGAGAGGGTCATCCTCTTCCCTGACTTCAACTTGCTATGATCTCTGAACCGATTCTAAAAAGGCCTCTGACTTGATTTGAGCAGACAGTCCCCCTTGAAAGCTGCCTTTGGTTTGGCTTCTGTAGCCTGGAACGGGGAGAGCAGGGTCAGGCTACACACAGGCAGGAGAAAGCTCAAGCAAAGGCAGTGCAAGGGAAAAAAAAAACAGAGCTGATAGCCATGCTCCAGGTGCAGATGGCACACTGTTTTATGTGTGGCCTCAATGGATTATGTCAGCCAAACTACTGGAGGCATATAATATGGAGAGATCACACAAAAACATTGTCATCCAGAATTCAAAGATTCATTACCAAAGGTCATTTCCATGACAGGATATGGCCAATAGATGGCCAAGACATTTTAAGTTGCAAAACAGATAAAAGCAGACTGAACAAAGAAGCCTTGTTATGAAGATATGAATTATAATTTTGCAATCTTGATGGTCTTGCACAGTAAACACACAACAGGCATAAGGTACAAGATTTTGTTGGTGGTGTCTGGTTTACATGAACTGAAACTCATTTACTTTCATTAAACTAGAATTTTTCAATGAAATTCTTTATCCAAATGCTTATACCCCAAGGTACGAGATTATTAATGATACAAGTGAAGCTTATCTAAAGAAATGAAAGTGAACATTTTGAATAAAACATTACTTATAGAGTGAGCCAGACTATTTTATTCAAGGATCCAATTATTAACTAAGTAATACTCCTATTGCTGCACATTGTGATGATATGATCAAGGCAGACACTGCCCCTAAGGAGCCAAAGCTACTGCAACCCTGAAAACCAGTAGTGGTCAGAGGTCGGAAAAGGGGAAGCAAAGATCCAAGTCCCATCCCATTGTGTGACATGCTGCCTTCGCCTGCTCGCCCTAAAGGCTTAGTGTCAGTGTTAACACTTCAAACACTCAATATCTTCACAAAACACAAAGGACACAACTGCTTGCCATCCACATCATTTCTTCCAGGAACAGAGATATGGATCCATCCCAAAGGTCACTGCCAGTTGAAGTTTCAATGATTAAGCAATGCTTTGTTGTTTGACTTTTTCCCAGAGGAATATCTACTTTGGGGTGCAAATTGAGTAGTTTGTTCAATATTATGACATGAAATATAATCATATTTTATATGTCAGCTTCAATAATGTAACGGGTAGGTGGTCATTTCTGTTTGATAATTTTATAATTTAATGTTTGGATAACCAAAATCAAATGTCAGAGAAAAAAATATTAATAAAAATAAAAATAAAAAATCAATACTGTCCAAAGTAAGGATGCATTATCTGTGATTTTATCACAATATAGCCATATCTGAGCAAATACTACTGCTGCTGCTTTTAAATAAGAGAATGCCGCAACAAAAATCCACACAATATGTGCAATTATGCACACATCATTTTGAGTGGGTGCCTACAACACACCTACATGTGTTACAGAGGTCATTTATCCTCGTAGGGATGATAGCTTCCTCAGGAAGTTTCCCTCTCTTGCCATCCTTGAACCCATGAGTACTGTGCCTGCAAGCATGATAGATGGCTGTGCTGCCACTGGAGTTAGTTCAACAGCATGCTCCTAAACGAGTCGGAAGACAGTATTGTTACCAGACAACTGAGTCTGACTTCTGCTCTGTTACACACATATGGAATCACGCTCCAGAACGCGGTCACTGTCGCTGGCTGATCTCACAACACCGGGATCTGATTTCCGGCAGCACTGATGATTCAAGAATCAATCTGGCTTGCTTCCTGTTTTGAGCCGGCTGCTGTTCATACTCTGGGTGTAACTCAAAGCTAGAGGGATCTCCAGTTTCCCTGGAATGTGTTCCTGCTCCCGAGGTGGTGATAAAACACCTTATTTGATGGGTCGCTGATTACTCACTGTACCCTGATGTCTGTGCTGATACTAATCTTAGCAAGCACAAAATCTAGAGGGCCCTCCATATTTATGCTACAGATTTGCATTTCTTTCCCATTTTTCACATCCAACGAACAACATAAAAGAAATAAAGAAAAATCATCAAAAGAGTTGTTGATAAATATATAATTGTTTGTTCAAGTGTGTTTTGCACAGTATGAGACCTTCCGATTGCTGCACCAAGTAGAATGCACTGCAGGCAGTCTCTTGAGGGAAGGTCTCATTTTCTGCCTCCTGCCGTGAAATATTCAGTCCGGTCTGAAATAATATGGGACTCATTTCAAGGCTTAGCACTTTTCAAATATGCTGGCAATAATGGACAGGGCATCAAATGAAGCACAGCCTCTCATAGCGAGGGGAGCAGAGGTTTTGAATCCACAGCCAGGGTTTCATATAACACCATAGATGGTTGCAAAGCTGTCTACACATACAGCTCAGTGATGAGTTGTTGGTGAGATAAGCTTATGAATTCTAGTTTAAAATTTGATTCCATTCTTGCCAACACTTGAAATCACATCATGAGAGGTCTGTGTATTATAATGCTGTTTTGGATATAAATGTCACAAATTTATATGACATATATCATTTTTAAATATCTCAATTGAGAGGTAGTACAGAGCAAAAATCTGCTTCCATTTTTTCTTCTATTTTTTTGCATATAATCAGGGAATCTGAGTTTCATTCAGCCTCAGAAAAGGAAAAAAAAAAACGGGAAAATCAAGGATGCACCATCAAATGCATAGAGATGGAGTGCAGAAGAATGTTATAGTGGGAGGCTTTGGTGAAAGGATTCAAGGATTTAACAATCCCACATCCTCTCAGCCTGTCCTTCATCTCTAATAATCAAGCTTGGCCACAGAATATCCCTCTGGATTGGAAAAAAAAAAAAAAAAAAAAAAAAAACATGTTGCCTGTCCGCCTCTCACTCATCTTTAGACTGCCAGTCTTGGGTCTTCCTCTTGAAGTCTTCTGTCACATTTATGGCTTCAAACACCAAGCAGAGCCTTTTTTTAACCGACTGCCACGTCTTTAAAGCCAGATATCTTTTTTGTACTACATTAGCATGAGATGAAGGGCAGTGCGTCTGATGCAAAGGAAGCCCTGAGAAGCCTGGACCACAGACACTGTGAACTTGTTTGTTGCTTGAACACCAAAGGGCACCAAAGCAAGCTAACCAGATTCAGCTCAGGTGAACTATAGTGTATAGGCCAATATTACTCCAGAAGATCCGCTGACAATGACTGTATACCTAAAGACAAGACCAAGGCATAAATTTGAGGCAGGCTATACACAATTCATGTC
This sequence comes from Neoniphon sammara, assembly GCA_900302535.1. Taxonomy (NCBI): domain Eukaryota; kingdom Metazoa; phylum Chordata; class Actinopteri; order Holocentriformes; family Holocentridae; genus Neoniphon; species Neoniphon sammara. The sequence goes on along the minus strand of OMKZ01015253.1, from coordinate 12,183 downwards.
AAGCTGCTCAAATTTGGAGTGGTCATTTAGAGCTTGTTGGTTCACTTAGGTCAAATAAAGTATATTCACACACTATTAAAAAAAAATCTAGTATATTATAAACAGGATTTTAGGTCTGAAATATTGTGGCATGTTAGTGTTGGGAGACACTACAGGTTAAGTGTGTGTCATGGCAGACTGCTCTCTTCTTCCTCCTTCCTGCCACCCAGCTACACACAGTCACACAGACAGGCACTCAGACATCAGCCTGAACCTCACGAGCCAAGGGAGCCACCTCAATGAGATCACAGTGTGCAAGCTATTTCTGTAATTAATTAATCTAGCTTATCAAGGTAAACCTTTGCAGAACAGTAGGTTACAGCAGATCTAAATTCTGGACAACCACCTCACAAGTCCTAGCCTACTTATACTGACCTATACTAGTATGCAGTGTGATTTAAAAAAAAACAAAAAAAAACACGCAACAACAGCATGATGCGCGCACAGAGGGAGAAAAATGTCCTCAGAGCGCGACAGGCTACCTAAGAAAAAAAGGTTATATCAAATTTTAGACGGATACAAGGTAATGCAAATAAACAAATAGGCTATACAGGGTTATTATAGGGAATCCACGTGAGATTAAAAAAAAGAGAAATAACGAAAGAAAGCCATATATAGGCTACATTGTTTACCACATTGTAAGTCCCTATAGGAATGTAACAGTGATTTTTTTTTTCGTCAGTAATACCACAACAATGCATTTAGGCAGCAAGAAAATGTCTTCATTACATGTCCGTTTGCAGCCAAACTTTGAGAAAATGCCTATCTTGGGTCAGTCACTCTGTAATGCATAACGGAGCACATTTGGATGAAGTTTTCCCAACTTGAGAAAAACGTTTGTGCATTAATTTGCAACCCGGAACACTGTCGGGAATTTGAGGGATACCATAAGGAACAAGCTACTGAAGTCGGGAGCGTCCACTGAGCGGCGCCGCAGCCCGCCATTTACAGCCGCTCATTTCCTCCTGCAGCAAACCACAGGCCAGCCCGCTCCCTCACTCACTCACTCCGTGTTGGGTTACAGTGACAAGGGCTCTGTCTGAACCACGACTTTTAGAAAGATAATATTACAGGTAGGTGCAAGCCACGGACCGTGTCACTATCGATAGACAAATTAAGCACTGAAAAACAAGATCGTGACCCAGAAATTCTCGCTTTAATCGGGTCACAGTGCTCGTTTTTCAGCAGTAAGTGATAATGGCATCTCTCACTGTCCTTAGCATTTTGAAGTCCCCTTATCACAACCTGTAGCTTTTGGGGCAAAGAAAATAGTCAAGCTGGACGCCTTGTAATTCTCCCCCATTGGCGCCATGGTATGATTTCCCGAGCCTTATACAACTACCTGCTGACAACTTGCAGTGTGATTTTATTATTATTTTTAGTTTGCTGAAGTCAGTATATGTCCTTCCATTGAACAAGTACGCGAAGATAAGTATCAATACAACTATAATGAGCGAATAAATCTACCTAAACTATATACAGAAAAGAATGTACCCACCTTTTTAGGATGGAATAAATATTTGTGGCATTTTTTGTATACATCTGAAGTGAGATATATAAAGATAGAGTTGTTAAAAGAAAAATAAATTAATGTTTTTTTTGGGGAAAAAAGGTTTTAGTTTATATTGGTGGATATATGGATAGATATATTGATGATGGTATATCACTAATGTGAGGTCATAGTTTACACCTTTTTTTTTTACCATTACAATCACATTATTGAGGACCCTTACATTCTACCTCTGGTTAACTTCACAGTAGACTAGAAGATGGGTAGCATTTGATATTTCAGTATGTGAGAGGCTGTAATGCAGGGATAGCTCTCACATGTTTATCTGCTTGCTGGTGTTTCTTTCAAGGATGCACATGGGACTGTATTTTAAGTGAAAACAGCCCGAACAGTCCAAAATCAGCCCATGCAACAGCGGTGAGAAATGCGGAGATGCAAGTTAAAATTTCTTTGCAATAGGCCGAACAGAAAGTCTTTTGCTCCTACAGGGTTTTATGCGGGGTTCCGCTGAGAAAGCCCAATGCAAAGTGGGCCTTAAGCCAATTGGGATGGATTCTAGGGTGGAACCCAAACAGATGGGAAATAGTATAAAGGTGAATACAAGGTCAATCTGAGCTTCAGTGATAAAGCTGTGGGCATTGCTCATAGCAGTGTTTTAAAAGTTGACTTAAGAAAACAGATTGTGTGGTCAGAATAAACTCTTAAGACCATATTGGACCATTTTTTTTCAGGCTTCTTTTGTCTAGATTGCCACAGGCAGAAACAGCAGACACCAAATGGTCAAAAAATTGTTATCATTATGTTTGTCTGGGAATCAGCAGAATGGGGGTGTTGATTTCCAGTGGGTGGGTTTTCCTTTGTCCCTTTTTATGGTAACCCAGATTTTCATGTTTAACAGGCTACCAGCTGATCTGTCTACCAATATGCAATTGATACGGAGGAGGTTAAAGCACTCTGAGCACATGGGACCGGGCTGCAGGTAATTAATATGTCAGCTCAGTGATGAACTTCGTCAATACGTCTATCAGCATAGTAGTACACTTACTTGTAACTGGAGTAGCTGATGTGGGATGTTGCAGAGAGCATAGACTGAGAGCACATTTGTCCATTAGTAAACACTTCATAGTGTGTGTTGTGATTGGGGAGGTAGCGGGGCTCCTCTCTGTCCAGTTGCAGTCATTTTCACCCGTCACCTCCTCATCGCTGTAAAAACACTTGCTGTGGTTTGCTAGATTAACAGAGAGCCCCCTAATGGAGTAATTACACAGAGCCAAACATCTATTTTTCACCTGTGCTCTGCCATTATTCTCTGTCCCCTATCCACTCCATTGGAAGTCACTTACTCTCCTTACAATGAGTTATCATTGACTGCCATTTAGACGTTCTGGAGCAATTTGTCTTACTGAGGCCACGCGCTGGCCTCATTGCAAAGAACAATCATTCTCCCTCCAATATATAAAACATTCATGGGGAAAAGGAAGAGAAAATGCCCCACAAACAGATAGTAGAGAGTGGCTAATAGATACTATAAAGGTGACAGACAAGGAAAATAATGTAGGAGATTACTGGAGCGGGAACATGCCTACACAACCAGTACACAAAAGCTTCGGGGACTGTAATGCTGAAAAAAAATCTTTCGCGAGACAAATGTGTTAAATGGGTAGTATGGCAGCTATTGGTGGTGGTAATTGCTGTTGCTACAAAGTAACTGTAAGCCTCATTTTTGCTTTTAAAATCAAATTCTAAATCTTTAAATTTCCATTGTGATGTAGTACGTATTTTGCCTCACATTTAATAAGTGTATGGCCTTGTGAGTATTGAACTGAATTCATTATTGCTATGATGCTCTATTCAACTGAGGAAATGAAGGGCAGCGTTTACTGTGGCACTCTGGAGGTCCAATTCTATTTCTTATTGCAGTGTCTCTTTCTGCTTCTCTTTGGCACTTCCTTGATTGCTTGCTTGCTACTATTTTTTTGTGCTATTGCTTTTGATTGGTAATACTCCTTAATAATAGTCCTTGCTTGCATGCTCCTAGTTTCTCCCACTCTAGACGATTTATTCTTATACCGTATGTAAAGAGGAAGCCTTTTTGACCTTCTGACTTGTAGACCACTGTTGGTGTACATTGAAATTGCCAACACCAAGCCAATGATGGTTAAAGAGAGAATACTAGAATGCATTTTTGAAGGACACCGTTTACCAGTTTACCTGTTTTTCACTGATGTATGAGTCTTTTCTTAAAGTTGAATCGTAGAAGCAGAGCTCGCTCTCGTCAGTGCAGATGCACTTTTCTGTTGACCCGTTACTATTTACACTTGTTTGAACGCTGTTTTGTTTTGTATAAATGATGTGTGGTATTTTTAAAAATATGTATACTTCATATATACAATAGCTGTTGCACAGTATAACTCTATATTACACATAAATCAATTCTGTCAGTTCTGCAAGCAAGTTTGACACATGTCCAGCTTTACTGGAGGGAGGAGGTCCGCTCTTCAGACATTGGCTAGTCTGCAGTGCACAGTGTAACACACATCCCACTCAGACTTGCTCCATTTCCAGAAAGGGTTAATCACATGCTTAACTCAGTGTTTTGTTAGATTAGTCTCTCTCACTGCTTAACACAATGACAAATAACCATTATTCTTTTTCTTGCACTGATAATCGGGACAACTTAAACATTTCTCACTAGCACAAGTGAAACCATTAATCCTCTGTGATGTTGCTGATAAGTGGTGACTTTGGAGTAATGGCCTTGTCACCTAAAAAAAAGAGCAAAATATATGAACAATTAAAACAAGATGTCCATTACCATGTGCATCCCAACTGCCTGTGTCATCAGGACTATGAGGGATCTGTCGCTGTTAATACACTGAATATTGGAATGAGTTTTGTTTCGTTTTTTAATTGTAAATGTCTGTGTAAATATATATAGAGTGTATATGTTTTTTTTTACAAATATGTGTACATATTTGTCTATATGTGCATATATTTTTACAAATATATAGCATACTACTATATAACTTCTACTACTTATAAATTATCTTATGATAATTATTATTTTTTTTGCCATTTTGCCTTTATTGGATAGGTCACAGTAGAAGAGACGTGGTAGGAGAGAGTGGGACAAAGGGGGGGATGACAAGCAACAAAAGTCCCGGGCTGGAAACAAAACCAGGATGACCAGGCTACAATTACATGGTATGCACTTCAGTCAACTGAGCCATCACGATTACTTTTTTAAAAATGACACTGTCCATGACAACATTCTCACTCATCAAATTATTGACATTTGTATGATGTGGGGATGCTTTGCTTAAATATTTTACAAAACTACATATTTTTTACTGTTTGATGCAACTTCGCAATATTGCTAGTGAATGAATACATTTGTTTACCCTCCTCTCCTATGAGAAACACATTATATTGGTCATTTCTCTTCTGTCACAGACTTATTGTGCCCATCAGTTTTGTCTCGTGAAACTTTCTGACAAGTTGAGTTGCTCCACAACTGAAGAAGCACCATGGCTAGATAAATGAAAATTTAACCCAAGATAGTGGTTGTAAACATTAACAACCAGAGAAGGTCTCAAAGGCAGTTGTTGAAACTGGTGACAACCCAAACTTTAAGGCTTGCTTGCACAGCGACTTCCACAGGTTCATTTTCTACTACTGTAATACACAAAGCTTAAAGAAAAGTATGAATATGAAGTAAAATAATAAGAGTAGGGGATAATTTATGTAATATTCAGGCTGTTCTATTAGTCTTTGTAACATAAGATAATTGTGTTACAGTACTGTTTATTGCTCTAAATTATCAAAGTGGATGGCATGGAGTATTAATTTGTTTAGTTGTTGTCGCAAATAATCTAACTGTTTGTGTGTGTGTGTGTGTGTGTGTGTGTGGTACAGCAGTCACACTGTATGTGTCACCATGTACCCTCCTGATACCTTTAATGTGGAATGGAATCATCATGATAAGCGTTAAACTGTGAGCTCACCGACAGTGCCATGAGGAAATATATAAAGACCTTGCATAGGCTAATTGAAATTCTCAAATTTAATCCTCTTCCCTATCATATGTTCTGTTTGCCATTATGTCTGTCTGCAACACTAATCAGTGGTTGATATAGCTGCCTAGAGATATATAGTTATATTATAATTGACATAAAGGTAATAAACAGGCATAAATGAGGTTTTGATTGATTGTAATTTTAGATTATTTACTCATTTTCATTTAACAGTGAGTTCAGGTAACTTGACTAGTACTCAGTGTCCTCCACGTCTTTCCTTGGCAGAGGAGAGGTTTTGCTACTCTTAAAACTTGTTATACAGATGTCAAAAGACCGTAATCACATTGTCCTAAGGCTAAACTGACAGCAACTCTACATGGTTAATTGGCCAGGGGACACGCGGCCCCACCAAAGGGACCAACTTCTATAAACTACCCCAAAGTGCTCCTGGACATTGGTGCTTGGAGCGTTGACAACTTATTTTGACCTTTAATTGACATTTGAAGAAAACTAGATAATGTTTACTTGTATCCTGGCCTTCTTATATTGTGCTCAAAAGATAAATACATTTTAAACTATACTATAATATATTTCTGATGCAGGAAATATGTCTTATTTACTATTGAGCATATGACATTGCTTTCCACATGCCAAACTCACAATTCTCTGGCAGCAGCACAGTGACAGGCACTTGATACTCAGTATTTCTATGGCTGTAGCTCTGTTTTGATCAAAGGGGTTCAGGGGCCTAAGTTTCAAATCCCCCAAAGCCCATTTTGGCTACTCTTTATTTAGCCCATTGGCATTCTGACCCCATGCTTCTCAGACTTTGAACTCCAAGCTTGGAAAAGCCGTATCGCTTCTTTAAACACATTATCAGTAGGCTAGATTTAAGAATATCACTAATCATCTTAAGGTTTTAGTGCAGTGTGGCAGCATCGTTAAAGCTTCTGGGCCCATTTACTGCCATGCACCCACTCACTGTAAGATATTTTCCATGAAATTTACGGTAACTTAGGCAGCCACTGGCTAGCAAGTTTATGCGTCTGCGATTAGAGTAGCCTGTATCCAGACCGCTCCAGTAATTTACTGGCAAGCATATTCTAGGCTGGTGCTGCAAAAATCCAACATTTGTGTTAGGTATGCTGTTTAATTTTAACTACTGTAGCTTAAGTTGTAAGGAAAAAATGCTCTACTGTGATCTGAAATAATCCATGGTGGTGGTAAATTAGTTTAAAATTTAAACTCAGTGTTGTACTGTAATTTTATTTGATTCATATCACTGGAGCTCATGGTGTAAGCTAGTTGCCAGTAAAAATGAAAATTTTCTAGTATTCTGATGACAAAGCACTTGTCATTGGCTGAGTACCCAACTCTACACCACTAGACCTGATTAGCTGGGTTCAGACATGGCTGGGTTCAGTGGCACGGAGTTTATGTCACTTGCATAAAATGTGATCCTTTTCATTTCTGTTAGGACGTGGCATCTCTTTAAAATGCTGAGGGGATCCTCCATTTAGCATCTCATATGTGCGTGCAGCGTTTCATCTTGTGTCATTCTCATCACTGTTCTGTTTGCCTCTGATATTATGGGGAATCTTAAGTTATGTATGTGCTGGATTTTTGCTCTTATTGCAGAGCCACAGGTTGCAGTGTCATTGGTTTGTTAGTTGTTTTCTTCACCACCAAATCTCCAAAATGGACATGTTGAACCCACTGAAACAGGTGTACTGAAACAATAAAAACAGCATTTTCTTACTTTAATTTGTTATGTGTCATATTAAACAAATTTCGACAAATTTGATCTTAGTTACAGCTTTAGCATGAAGCTGGTGAAAGAACTTCACCTAGATCATAATGTCAATGATACTACATTTGAATGAGTATTTAATGTAACTGCAAAAAATTGGATTGCTCTGGATATCCAGTGAAAGGAAGTGATTGGACTCGTGTGTTATACATGCTGAACGTGTTGCTATGATGAAACTGGATTTCCATAGAACTGCATGTAGTTCAGCTTCACTTTTCTCCATTTTTTGGAAGGGGGTGCTTCACAACATTTTAAACAGTGTTGATAAGTGAAGCTGAAAGTTGCTCAATTTTCTTGCACAGAGGTGAAAATCCTTCCATATATTTATTATTCACTGTTTCTCTCAATGAAAGCAGCTGATGCCTGTTTTTTGACAGTCATGACATTAATTTGATAATAATTTGCCAAAGTTATTTACATTAACACCCTGTAATTGTACTGTACTGAAAAAAGACAAATTACTGAGACATTACAGCAATATTGTTGCACAAAACGGCACTACAATATTTTATCACACTTTTAATTAAACAACCATATACTGTAGGGTGAAATAACATTATGTATAAAGGTGTGTATAAAGATTGGCTGTGAGTTTTTTTTTTTTTTGTCAGCATCAAAGAAAAAAAAATACAAAGACTAAAGGATAATAATAATATGCATTTGAATTTTGAAAATATTTTAATAGTGATGTTTGTGATCATGCTCTTTGTCCAAGCCATAAGTATGTATTGCAATTATTTATTTATATATTTATTTATTGAATTGGCAACAACTCAGTTGTCAGGTATATTCTTGAACACATTTTACACTCTCTGGATTAACAATTGTCCATATGTCAAGTACATCTGCTTTATCCTACTGAACACCATCCACCACCTGCAGTGCAGTATTTAATAGGTGTTTGCTGATTGCGCTGATAAATACATAATTCAAACTTAGAGCATTTTGAATGTCAAATAAAAATGGCTTGTGATCACGTCGGCGCATCTCCTCCTTGTGCACTGTCTTGAAAATGTGTATACATTTGATTGTATGCAAGTCTGTTTGTGCCCCTTAGCTACTCTCACACCTCTTCAATCTCATCAGCCCTCATGATTAAGATTTGGCACCTTGAATCACATTGTCTTCATCTGGAAATATTTCAGCTGCATTTCTGCCACTCTAAAGGGAGATGAAGATAAAGGAGAAGAAGGGGAAAACACACCCTGTTGTGTGAATCCTAGAGAAGGCCTTGAACCCTGCCATTCATTCCTTTCACTTCATCAGCTGAGTCTAATTGCCAGAGAGGACAGGATACCCAGGGCCCAATTGTTCCTTATCCTCTTTGGAGCCTCTGAGGCATGAAAAGCGAAAGGCCTGCTTTTGATCTTTTTTTTTTTGTTAGTTTTTTTCCCCTTTTTTTCTATCATCCCCTACTATCCTTTCCCTCAGAGTGAGACACTCCTTTCACACTGTGCCCCCTTCTTCATCCATGCAAAATAATTATCAAGCTCTGCTTCATCAAATAATGGTGGATATTGAAGGTCATGATGGGGAGGGCCAGAGGTCTGAAGGGGTGGCTTTAGGACGTGGTGGAGTTCCCAACTCATCTTAGAGGCATGCTCCTTAGCTCTGGCTACCTTTATATACCTTGACCCCGGTTTTCGTTTGTCTGTCCTAATGAGACCCTCTCATGCGGCCAATGCAATAGGGGTCTTGCAATGGCAGGGTTGGGAGGCCAAAGTACAATGAGACACAGGGCTGTGCTCAGACAAGGGCGCATCTGTGCTATCTTATTAAGCCTTGGAAAAGAGCTCATGCGTCTCAACGTCCCATAGGCGCCGAGAGCAGATCTATTGACACCTACTTGTCCTTTGCGGTCAACACCTTTCTGTGAGGAAGCAGTTCTTATTAGAAGTAATTCTTGGCAGAGTATTTGGAGAGGCAAAGTGCTTAACTTGGTCTGGGTGGCCATGTGGCATAAGTAAGAAGAATGTGTGATGTGTAATGATGAAAAATTCCTTGGGACTCAGAAAATGACAAAGCATGTCAAAGGCCAATTTGTCAAAAGAAAACCGTCTTTAGGTTTGAAGGATAAGAAGTTGGTTTGTTTGAGTACTTACCAAAGCCACCAATTGCTTTTTGCACACTTCTACACCTGATCTGGAATAGGTTAGGGAGCATAGGCTATTATGAATAACAATATTAAAACTGGATATTCATAATAACAGCTTGTTTTTTTTTTTTAAGATTTTTGCCTTTAATTATACCTGAGGCCATTATCCATTCCCAGAAATTTGTCAAATAACATTCAAAAGTGTGAAATGTGGAAATGTTAATCAAAAACCCCCGCTGATTTAAAAACATATACAGCATGCCACAGGCATGTTAGAAACAGTGATACTTAAACTAGCCAACCGAACTGCTTCCCTAACAAAAGGGACAGCAGGATATACTGTAAGTAGAACAAAATGACAAACAAACACACAAGTAGGCAAACAAAAACCTTTAAGCAATCATGTAAAGCACGCCTAACATCTGAGCACTGTGAGAGAACAAAGCAGGGCTCCTGTCAGTGCATCGATCCACTCCTGAAGGCACACACATCCATAGCGCTCTGATTGCTCCCTGCCTCTCGCTCCTTTCTCCCCCGTGCCTCTAACTCTCCTCTCTGGCTCCTTTCTGAGAATGTGCTTATCGATCTGGCCTACTTCGTTGAAGTTAACTCACTGATAAAACCTGACCAAGGGTTTCCAATGGCCTGAACGGGTTTGGAGGGCTGGTGAGAGAACAGTATAAATAAGAAAAAAATGGCTGCATGGTACATTGACAGAAATGTTCATCAAAAATATATAAATCAGTCAGCTGTTAGGTTTATTAAATGTGCAGTTTTTAGCTTTAACGTTTATGACTCCTTCATCAGCTGAAGGACAATCCCATGGGGCATTTGGTAAACTTAACAAGACACAGATCACTTTACAATGACTTCAGATTGTGCATTGAATTACAGTATTAACCCTTATTATGACCAAGCAACAAACTTTGCTATAGCTTCATAATAGGATCTACTCCAGTTGACTTGAGCAGTTTGTAACATGCAGATTTAGGGATTGTTGTAAAACCCACCACAGCAGAACAAAAGAAGAAAATAGCTTGAGATAATAAGAAATAGCTGTGTGACTCTGGGCACAAATAAACAGCACTTTACTGAACTTAAAATAGAGCAACCAACTATATATAGATATATATAAGATATAGATAGATGTGGATAACATATTATACAATTATCCTTTGTTCACTCACTTGCTATTTATATTATTAGGGTGCGTCACTGAATGGTTTGTTTTTACAAACACACATCTACTTGTAACATTGTTAGCCATTTGAACCCAATTCACACTGCACTATGTGAAATATACAGTAGTTCAGCTCGCCTTTAAGACTCTGTAAAAAGCTGTGTAAAAAGCTTAATGGTGTTCAGTTATACTCTTGCATTATGTTTTGGTAGAGCTTCAGAAGGCATGTTTATTTCATTTGACAGAGAACTCATTATAGACAGGGCTAATATTGTTAAATGCTGACTATAGTGAACATTGTTTAATGTTTTTTTTTCTGTTTGTCATTGCTGTAGAGTTAGTTTGAGAGGATGTATTGTTCCTGCTGTGCACATTCCTTTAGTGACAAAGAGACAATTATTGATGTAGCATGACTACAGTGTTTGCAATTGCAATTTTGCTGTGTTAATCACTGATTTTATTTGAGGATGTCTTTAATATGAATTTTTTTAATTAATATGAATTAAAAATTTTGAGAAAAAATATCAGACAGTATATGCAGCATTGCCTAACATGCAGTATTAAAGGCTATTTTTCTGCAGTGTGTTGTAAATACTCACTACAAATTATCAGTAGTTATTTCCGATTTGTTCACACAAATATAAAAACTTATATTTGATTCATTTATTTGTGTGTCAGTATGTGTAATCGTGGCTCCAGTATGTGATAACATTGTATGTCAGTTTGTGTATATTTTTGCAAGTGTGTTGTGCTGTCATGTTTGTAGCATTCCATGTGGGAGGGTCTGTTGAGAAGTAAGCCATCTGTAGTGTTCTGCCGAACGACATGTTGTAAAGCGAGATTTGAGAGTGTGGGGAGACTTGACTTGACAAATCTTGGCTCATAATGAGACAGAAGGGAGTAAAGGCAGAAGTCTGTCCAGAGATAAACAATTAGATTTGTCCCTGAGGTAAAGGCCAGGCAATGCAAGGACTCTCAGACTAACAAAATCAATATGGCTTCCAGTAAGAACACTCGGGGGTAGAGTGATGAAGAGGTTAACATTCATTTCTCAGATTAGGACGCACAGACACAATGAGGAGTCATGGCTTTCTCAAAATCAATATTGCTACTAATATGAAAGCTGTTTGTCAGTGTTCTACACATTTGAAATTATGCATCAGCTATTCAACTATCTGTCATGTAATATTAGTCTAATATGACACAGTCACATAGATCAAGAAGGATACGGAGTTGAGCGAGCGGAGCCAGATTTCTTCAGCCGACACTTTTCAGAGGATCTTAAAGGAGGCAGCATTTGGGAATGATACTTTCACACCCGCAGATAAAAACATAATGGAGCATGAGCCATAGACAGTGTGGGCAGTCCCTTTGCGTCGCATCCCCTCTTAGGCCCTGCCCAGACTTGCAGGTCTCATCTCACATCTCACCACAGTTCCCAGCAGGCCTCACAAGGGTAGCACTGCCAGGGCAGGAGGGTTGGACTGTTGGGGGTGTCCCGCTCTGTGCTTGCACTGGCATTAAAGAAGACAA
>OMKZ01015250.1:0-12311 GCA_900302535.1 Neoniphon sammara | reverse complement strand
GACGTTTCTCAGGGACAGTCTGCTCTCCTTGGCAGCAGGCCGGCTGAGTTTGGCTGCTGCCGGTATTGATGGGCGAGCAAATAAGAAGTGAGAGTATTAAAGGCAGATGAAGGATAAGGAGTTTATCTGGATTAAGACAAATGAGCGCCTGGTCCTGGCGGCGGAATCCTCTGTTCTCTGAGCTTTTTTTGTTTCTGGGTCAAAACTAATAATTACCTGGACAACGGGATATTTCACGAGCTACGCCAGCTCCCATTACCTAAGTCATTCCTAATGAGCAGGTTTGCGGATCTAAGTTTTTAATCAATGCTTTTAGAGGGCTTATAAAGGCTTACGCTTTTCTTTTAAAGAAGCAATTAGTGTCTGGGTTATTGATCGATCAGGCGGCTCGCCGTGTGAAGTGGAGGGAGAGTGAACCCATAGTAGGGTGACAGGAGCCTGAGTCCCATCGCTCCATGTCAAAGCACTCCTGTGGGCAGCTGGGCAGCTCATTTGCTCCCTAACAGAGATGAACTGGTTGAAGAAAGAGACATGAGCCCTCGGTTCTGTGCTGCTTCTCCCACGCTGGAAAAGAGAGGGAGGAGGAGGGGAGCAGCCACAGGTTGCCACTGTAATTATTACATTCATCACAGCACTTGCACTACTGTACAATATTACCTCCTGAATGCCCATGTGAGGCTTCAGATGAATACATATTAGTGGGCAGGAATGAAGAGACTGAACAAACTCTGCCATCTCCATCTCTGTCTCTGGTTAAAGGTCACAGTGCTTTGTGAACATGTACCGGGTGGAGAAAAACAACAACATACCTAATCTATATCATGAAAGACTGCCGCTATTGATTATTGTTTTGCTCGGTTAAAGGGATGAGCTTTCACACGCTAATGTCATGACTGATTATGGAAGCAGATCTGAAAAAAGGCAGGTCAGGAGAAAGGCGGACAGATGATGGTGACCTGTCACATGCGGTCTTTTTTTCTCTCTCTCTCCACCATTTAGCCAATACCTCATTGTAGGACTTGACCATAAAGGCATAAAAAATAACAAAATTGGCTGGATTGTGTGTAACTGGGGACTGTTATTAGACTGTGACCATGTCTCTCATGTGTGACAGGCAAATATCCAGCCAAACAGAGGAGGGAACAAATTAATGAAGGTATATTGTCCCACAGACGCCGACTGCAGGAACATTCACACCAATTAATGGCCTTAGCTCTGTCGCAGTAGTAATGTGGGGAGTAAATCAGGATTAGATTCAAAACCACACAATGCCCCCGCTTCCTTTCAGCCCCTGATGCTTCTGTGAATGAGTTTTGCTCCACGTTTCCTAAATTTCCATTATCTGCCTGTATGCAGACTGGCCAGACCTGATTCGCACAATGAAACTCAAATCCCTTCAGCTGTACGTTCTGTGCACTGTATCCTGGTTGACCTTACCTATGGAAGAATCGCTCCTCATTTTGTATGCAGAATACACCCATGCTAATAAAATGTTAAAGAAAAAAAGAAGCGGGAAAAAAGAAAGAAAAACAGCATGCAATAACAGTATAGAGAAGATACAGTAGCTAAAATTTCAGCTCATATTTTCATTCTTCTATCGATCTACACAACAAGCGAGCAAGCTGCATTTCCTGTATGGATCCAACAATATGATGTCATGTTTCAAAGTTCTGTTGATCCTTTTATTTTATTGATTGAGTAATCCTTAACTTCCACTTCCCCAGAGAAGCAGAAATTCAATTCGCCCTTTGATTTATACCAGTCTGTATTTCACTTAAAGGGCTTTGCAGACAAGTAAACAACCATTTGAAACATCTATTCATTGTCCAACCAGTATTGGAGCATGTTACTTCACTGTGATGCATCTAGTGGGCAGATGATGATTATAAACTATATCCCCTGACTCAAGGAGTGGAAACCTGAGGAACCCGAGAGTTTGAGTTTCTGTTGAGTTCAACTGTGATTAATCTCTTGTAGTTTTTATGTGTACATGTATTATATATTCTGTGACGTGCAGGATGTCATGGTGGACCTGATGTAAAACTCCATGACTTTTCATGACTTTGCATTTCCATGTGCTCCATGTGTGTTCCAAGTGCTCCCATCAACAAAACTGACCAAAACAAAAACTTTAAGTAAGTCAAGATCAACAAAAAACAGTTTCAAATGCAATTGTGTACCTTTTTTGAGCAAAAACACACATGCCTAATGAGAAAAGAGAGTAAAAAGTTTTTTTTTAAAGTGGTCTAGTTTCCACTGCACTGCTGAAAAATATCATCTATTGCAGTAAATTTGGGAAACAAACTGTAAATTACATTCTGGTATATTCATTATCTCATTCATTATCTTATTCATTTGTAAAATTCCCTGATATTCCCTGACTTCCGTAGAGAACTGATCATTTTCCCTCACTGAAATCGTATTTCTGTAACTGCAGAAAGAAGAAATTACATCTTCACTTTCTGCTTCTCATGGCTGAGTGTCGACATCTTCATCCCAACCTCGTCTTCCTTCCTCCTGGCCAAGAGATCTTCCCAGAATGCAAATGAGAACCGCTGATCTCAGTTGAACGTAATGCATCTTCATCCATGTGCTTGAGCATGTCTCCCTACCAAGGCCTGAGAACGAGCCCAACTCGGGCGCATGAATCTTGATGAGATGATGATGATGTTGAAGTGTGTCAGCCCTGTGGGTCATCACAGCCTTGTGCTCTCAGTACCAGTCAGAGCTTAGCTTTGGATCAATACAAGTGAATTACCTGTGCTCATACATGGACTCCTGAGTAAATCACCCCGCCGTTCAGCGCATCACTGCTCCGGCTCATCTGTTTGGCCCCAGCCTTGGCCACTGGAATGTATCAGTTAAGTGAGAGGGAATTTATTGATTTTCATGCGGTAATCTGTAATATTGCCATTGCACGCTGCCCACCGATGCACCGCCCATTTGTTTTGTTTGGGAAATTCGGCGCTTTGGTTACTCGCTTTTCTGCATGGTGCTAGAAATAAAAAAGGGATTCGGTCAGTGCAGGAGTGCATACATCTGGTGTTTGTGTGTCTGTCTGTAGACTCACATTAATGCGTGAGTGTTCAATATTCATCCGACACCCCAAGTGTAACCTAAGTGCACTCAGAGAAAGTGATTAAAAGTTCATGGGACCAAGCGTGCCTGTTCCTGAATGTAGTCACTCTATAAATCACCATCCCAAAATAAAATACGCATCAAGTTGCATTCCAGGATGTAAATTTATTCTGACATTCTGACATCAGATATCCATGTTTCAGTAAGCAGTGTAACTGTGAGTAACATCTCTAAGTAGCTGCATAGAAGCAACTGAAACTTCATCCATATATTATATTATTCATATATTATATTAATCCATAGTTCATATTTCCCACTCAGTCAGTCAACAGGTGCACTTTATGTTTATGTGACCCCTCAATTGTTTAGATTCTGTTTTATTGATGCATTGTTTTTATTTCTACTGTTTGTTGAGCTAATTTTAATTTTTTTTACTCTCAAATTTGAATCGTCTTGTTTTCCTGCTGAATCTTATTACTTTTATTGCTGCAATGAATTCATTTTTAATTTTCCTGCAGGTCATCAGTGAAGTCAGTTTCATTAGATAGCAAATTGTCAAAATATTGCCAGTCACACACAACACATTAAAAGTGGGTGGCTACTTTTGCAATCAGAGTACCAATTTACCAACACAATCAATATTTAGATGTTTTGCATGTTGAATATCTATTTGCAGAGCAATACGCACAACCTATCATCTATTGGATAACTTTGTCTCTTTGAGCTCTATATGAGGTTCTGTTGCCTCTGTACACGTGCAGCTGTTTGTGAAACCCTGTAAACTCCTGCACATTTGTAAGACTGGGACAAAAAAACGTATTAATATTCAGAATTTGTTTCAGGGGAGAGATGTGAAAAAAAAAGTAATGGAAATGAGAGAGCTGTACATGAAACTACATGCACACGGTTGATTGTTCAGCTCCATCGTTCAGGAATGATTAACACGCTCCTCTCTTCGAGTCGCCTGATGCCTGTTGATGCTCGCTTCCTGCTCAGCTGGGCGCTCACACCGCCACCTGCACGACGGCTTAAAATTACAGTCCCAATCTTGTCCTCTATGGCTGATAAACAGGGATGGCCTTTCTAAAGTAATCACTGCCCAAGAGCCGAGGAAGGTGTGTGACACTAATGACAACTCATCCATAATGTTGTCTTTGCTTTCTGCTGCACTGATGACTTCACACTCTGCAAAGCCGGTTTCACGAATGGAGTCTTGAAGATTTCTACCCTTACTAATCCTGCTGCACACTTAATGGAGTAGACTGCCATAACATGTATTTCACAGATTAGTTTATGCACAGTCATATGCGTTTTTGTCAAAATAAAATAAAATAAAATAAAAACATTCAGCTTTGAGGTGGTATGATGATGAATTATCTCTGATCAAAACTTAATTATTAGCTAATTGTAACAAATCAAAGCAAATCTACCTGTAACTATGGAGTTGCATTCACTGCACCCAGAATGCAACTAAGCTATATACATCATTTTAATTAGTCTATTCTTAGTCTATTTATACTGTTGTACTTACTTATCGTAGCATATTGCACATATTCTACATATTTCCACACTTCAGTAATAGAGTATATAGTGTACATACATTTTTACATATTTTTATTTCCTATTTCTATTAATGTTCTACAATGGGAGCAACTGCAACTGACTCAGTTTCCCCAGGGGGATCAGTGAAGTATTCTGATTCTGATTCTAATATCAATCACAAGGGCGTTCAGTATATCACAGTTACCTGACAGGTCTCTCAAAGTACAGACAAACATGAGGTAATGTCTGTGGCTCGGGCAAATCCAGACGCAGAAACATTTAAATGCTGCTGCTTACAAGCAATATCAAGATATGCCCTTTAAACCTCAGATAAACACAGCGCTTGATGGAAATTCTGAAACCAGCCATATGGAAGAATAACAGAGACTCGTTTTGCTTCAGATTAGCAGCGCAATGAAGTGGAATTTAGAATAAGCCTTTGAGTCAAGTAGACATACTGTAGGTCGGTCATATACAGGAAGAGACACAGGGACTGAACACATGACATGACTCATATTATGACTCTGTTTTTGCTCCCCCACAGTCCAAGTGAACTGTTATAAAACAAATCATAATGTAAAGATCAACTATCGGTGACTAAGATGGCACCAGAGATTTGTATCTAATGGCAGACATGATGAATCAGAGCCACAGATTACACAAACGTCATGTGGTGTCTCAATCTTAAAAGTGCTTTTCATGTCACTGTTATTATTTTGGAGGCGGCACGGCCAGAGGTCCATGTGGTGTCAGGATTAGATTCATATCCTAGTACAATAAATGCACAGGGATTTGCCTTAGTGGCAACTGGCAAAGAGCTACATCAATAATTTATATAGTAACGAAACATGTACAATTTTGACCCACCAGGTGCTGTTTTCCCATTTCTACTGGAGGGAAAACCAACTTCATTTCAAAGAATCTGTTTAATGGCTGCTTAAGGCTGCAATGAGTCTGCCCGTCCATTTGTTATTGAAATCCTTTGACACAGAGGCAGAATGTGGTCAGAAAGCACCAACATGGATGAGAACAGGAAAAACTGCTAGCAGAAAAAAAAAGACAGACAGACATTACAGTGACAAAATCTGCTACAAATTGCCAGATGATATCGTGCACTAATTTACCTCAGACCTCTTCGGTTCAGACAAACAAACAAGTAGCACAAATCAGAATCAGCTGTACCGATTTGTCACCGAAACCTTTGGGAGTCGGCATGTAAACAGTTTTCCCAAACTCAATTTTACAGGATTCGTTATCAGTAGCGTTTGAGAAATACAAAGCTACTGCCAGAGGGTCTGAAAAAGTCACTAAATCTATTGAGAAACAGTTATCAGGTGATACGTGACCGTATACAGCCAACAATTACTTTGCTGCAGATGAATATGTGCTTACTCAATTAAAATAGTTCCAATAAAAACCCTGGCTTCTTCAGCTATATTGAGTTAAAGATATATATTTTTAAATTCATGAACAGGCAACATGATACAAATTGCAAACAACTGCAAACAACTTTTTGTCACCAAAAGGTCAGACTTTGTGGTCTGGATTATGATTTTTCTGTATCACAGCCAAAACTCTACCAGGGACACATGAACACACGTGTTCCTGCTCAGACCTGGTTTCTAACAGCTGTGTCAGGTGATCTGATCACAAGAGGATGGTGCTGAGTTCATGTATGAACGGGGTTCAATGCATCTTGGTGACATAGTGTGATCCAGTCGCTCAAACCACCGTCAGCGGGGCATTGGACCACACTGCATTTGTAATGCGACAACATCGGAAGACTGCTGAGTCACTTTATGAAGGCAAGGTGCGTTTGATAAATTGAACTGTTGACAGTGAGATACGAGTTCGAAAGAAGTTTATTTCTGCAGTGAGATGGTGGCGTCTTCGTCAGGTAATAAATAAAAAATATAGTGGAAGGGGACAGCAGCTTTGTGAGTGGGCCAGAGACAAGGAGCGGGATGGGTGGGGAATATTGGGGAGATAGTGACAGCATGGAATATATAAATGAGGAGGGAGAAGGGACGGGAGGGAGGAGGAGTAAAGAATACAGGAGTCAAAAAAAGAAAAAGAAAATTCCGATCACAAGTCACCAGAGATGCCTTTCAGACGCATGATGATACCAGGTGTGTGCAGGTGGCCTTGACATGATGAGATGCATGAAATAAGTATGATACTCACAGGCAAATTGTCTCACCACTATTTGCTTCTGTGTGTCAATTTCCTTTCAAGATGACCTGAGAAAAAAACAAAAACAAAATGCTGTTTTCTTAGATAAAACAAACACTGGAGAGATACTACAGAGCTGGTTGTCACTCTGAGTTATTACACTGTGGCTTGTCTGCCAGGTGAGATTTGCATGTGGACGCTATGAAGGAGAACATGCTACCGCCCGTGGCAGAAAACTCAGAGTCCTAAAGATTTTCGATGCAGGGCGCCTATTAATCCCTGCAGCTTTCTCTCGCCTGCAGCCCCCCTTGAGGTTTTCTTTATAAATATATCCATCTGGGGTTATAGTGAGATGCTGCCTATTATCTCCGCTTTACTATGAAACAATGTCAGGGTTTAGATTGAATTTCTCCATGCAGGTGACCCTCTGTTGGGACCCATAAATGTGTTTCAAAGGCTCCATAGCAAGTGTTCTCCTCAGGGAAAAGTGCTCATGGCCCATTTGGTGTTTCACTCCAGAGGAGCTGTCACCATGAGAGGAATGTCACTGCAACTCCTCTGCTCCTCTTGAATTCATATGAGGCTTACATGCCTGAGTCTGTTTGAGGGATACTGCCTGTATTCCTCACACAGGCACCAGTCGGACTCGTTCGCCTCCACATTGCACCACCCCTTCCATCCGAACCTTGCTGGCTTGTTGCAGGAATGGTTCAGTTTTTAGACATTTTCTTCACATAGGTGCAAACATAGAAGAAGGCAAGGAGTATAAAGTCTGAATACAAAATAATGACGTGAAGTTAGCATTTAGCAACTAGTAAATGTCGCCATTATGCAGAGCCTGTTATGGCCAATCAGTGATAAATATGTCACTTTAAGTGATTATCAAATTTAAGAGTGCCAAGTTAACACGTGGAAAACTTTCTTTCCATATCATCTCGGAGTGAATAAACTTCTCAAGAAAGTGAGAGCAGGGAATTATCTTAATTCCCCGAGACTGGCTGTGTGTTTAATATTACACATGCAATCAATTAAAATATAAGCTGTTTATTTTCCAAGGTGTGTCTACTGGATCTGTACTATACTCTGTTGTGCTGTCTGGTTACATGATACATCATCAGTGAGTCTTGGTGCTTCCCACGTTGGCTAAGTCACTGTGTGCTGCATCCCTGGTTGGCAAGTAAACCACCAGGATCATCATCTTGCATCGTCATCCGTGCCGTTCTTCTGTGTTTGAATCGCATTTTCGAGATACTCCCAAACATGACTCCAAATGGCAAGAAAAGCTTCAGCAACCAAGAAAATTATTAATTACAATGAAAGATTTAGAGCAAACACTTTTTGACCCATCAGATTGTCATTAGTGCTAAACGGAATACAGCGATACACACTCACACATGTACAAGTACACAAAGGTAAAATGAGTTTTAACTATATTGGTACAAGAATATGCAGAATTTTAGTCTGTCCAAAAGCACTGATATCACTTTTTCATTTAGAATTTACCAACACGAAGTACACACACACACCTCCAAGGCTTCATGTAAACACACATTGACGTGAAGTCTTCGTTTCCTGTCTAACAAGCCGTAATAACATGAGTGGCTTCAAGGACGTCAGAGAGTGATGTGCTGTATGGAGCGTCAGGATAACATGGCAAACAGGTTAAATTGGTAGACTTCCGTTTGACTTAGACAGGTCAGAGTGCGTGAGACCTCTGACGACCGCAACGAGGAGAAGATGAGCGAGAGACAACAGGAAACACGGGTACACTTCCTGTTTCGCGCTCGACAAAAAAAACAGGGCCGACAGGGTCCATCCACCTTCAGTTCAGTCAGTTCAAAATGTAAAGTGAACCTGCCATTCGATGATAAATGACCACTCCTCATTTATTTAATTATTATACTATATTATAATCAATTTTTTTAACTTCTGGATGTTAAAGAAAATCTACAAAGTGAATTGGATGAATCATAGGTAAATTGAGCTTAGGCTTGTTTAAAAATGTTCATATCCTTTTAGATATGCATACATAATCATGCAGGAAAATGCTTTTAGACTTTGACTTTTAGTTTTTGCCAAATTAAATATCAACAAGCAGAAGAGCCATAAACCTTTTGTCTCAGTAACAGAGTAAGTGACGAATGAGTTTTGTTTTATTATGTTGTTTTCTTTTTTTCTTTTTTTTTATTGCGTGAGTTGGGGTTTGAAACAATATCTTCAGCATTTCAACAGAATGTACGTAATTCAACAACATCAAATACTCAGATTTCATAGTTACAAAGTTTCAGATTGCTCATCCACATACGGTAACGTTCATTTTCAGTTAACCTCATAACTTATATTTACAACCCCGCTCACATATATATACAAATATACACATTATTATATTATGTTCTGTTTTCTATTGCATGTTTCTAAACCTGATTGATTGACTGATTGTTTGGGAATAGCTGGATAATTAATTTTTTCGCCTCTTCTATGTTTTTACTGGGAGCTTTGTGGATGCTGAATGTGATGATTGTGGTAATTCTGACGACAGGTTAATAGGTTTATTCTGGTCAAACAGTCCTCCAAAGTTTCCAAGAAAGGTCTGCGTCTTCAGAAGGATTAATCCATAGTTCAGCTGAGCACTTTAACAAGATGAGAGCAGCTCCTGACATTTTTTTTTTTTTTTTAAGAGGATATCCACTTCACTGGCTCATTAGCCTTCAAGCTGTTCTCTTCAGCTCCTGACTTGGACGCTCATCCATCCTACCAATCTGCTTCTCAGAGCTGACATATGTGTGTGTTTGGGAGCAGGACGAATTACGTATTTCTTTCAAAAACTACCTGCTGCGTCCTACTGGGCCAGTAGGTGAGGTTATTTTTGCAAAGTGGGCCAAGTTCAGTGGGAAATTTGGTTGGCTTAGAGCAGACAGATTTCTACAGCATGCAAAAAACTGAATCTATTGATGAAGCGTTGCCCTTCAGAATCAGCATCACTTGGGGTAAAGACTGAAAAAATTCTGCAAAAGCTAAATGACAGAAGTAACACTGGCTGACTGTCAGATAACAACTTGCTCCTTCATTTATTTTCTATATCAAAGCAGCTGCAGCTGCTCAGAAATGTTTGCTTCCAAAATGTGATCTTTTGGAATGAAGATGTCATCCTGCCTTTAATTTCTGCCAAAATCTTTTTACATCCACAAAATCCATCATTACCCGCTGCCAGTTCGACCTTATCTTGTCTAGACGACCAAGACCAAAGCCGAGACCCTCCCTGAACAAAGTGGGTCGCGTTGTGTAAGGTGGAGGGAGGATCTGAAGAGTCTCCGGTCCCCATGTGGCGGCGGTGCGCTGGCTGGGGAGGGAGGCTGTGTTTTTGAGGTGACACATGGCTTCTCCAACAGAGACACATCAACATCTCCCTGGACATCTCGAGTCTCCAGGCGAACAGCTGAGGCAGGCCTGGTTTTCAGAGCTGCGTCTGGCCTGCCCTGCCCCTTCCTCTGCCCTTTTGACACGACTCACGCTCGAGCTCGAGGGATGGAGGGGTGGTGGGGGGGGTGCGGACATTAGGCCAATGCCGATGTTTTATGTAATATCAAATATCAGCCAGTCAGCCAGAATTTCATGAATTTAGCTTGTGGTGCTCCATGATGGTCTAAATATTGTTTCAGAGGCTTTCCCACTGTTGCAAAAATAAATTCTGGGAGAAACGCTGAATCAGCACAAATGATCTGCTATTGGCAGCTTCAATACTAAAATGTCAAAATCAGCATTTAATTTCAAAATCCAATATAAGATCAGCCCTGATACTGAGTATTGAATATTTGACATCCCCTTTGGCAAAACCAATTCAACTTTTTCGTATTTTTACCAGATTAATTAAGCAAGTCAATCACGCTTCATCCACAGAACTACAGTATATCAATAACTCATTTTTGACCAAAATATTAAATCGACAAGTAAAAGGTGAAGGTGGACAGATTGGCATCAATATTCCACACAACCATATGAGATGAAAGAATAACCTATAAATTGGTTGAATCACTGAAGAAGGTGCAGGATTTTCCCAAAACTCGGCTAAGTGATGTCACAACATTCATAAGAAGTGATCTAAAAATGGCAGTCCAAGCAGAAACATTTGCCATATGCTTACACTGAGAGGATGACATTCACTTGTGCATAAACATGAACAAGCACACGCGCGCACACACACACACACACACAGCAAGAGGGGGCAGATAAATCTGGGTGACTTTCTTGGAAGTGTCTCTGGGCAGAGGATGGGCATCAGGGTGCACACAGACTGGGTTTGCAGCAGCGCTGAAGGTCCTAACAGCCAGCCAGCTGCTCCATCACACTCTGCACCCTAGGCCACGCTCATTTAGCAGCACTCAGATACTCCACACAGCCACATGGGAAGCTAACACCTCAATGATCTATCTTTTCACTGCCCGGCCTGCAAATGACCGCAGATTTAAACCATCATCCATCAAAGACACAGGAACTTAAGACATCAGGGAAGATTTTTTTAACCACCTGCACAATGTCCCACCTCCCCCTTAAATAACTTCAGAGTTGCAGCTTCATTGAAGCTCCATCACACTTATATTGAGTGAAATATCCAAACCCAAGCTGCCATTGTTTTATGGCTGCAGCATGACGTCAAACAGAAAATATCTAGATTTCTTGTGCATCATTTTATACACACGTCCCTCTAATTCAGCAGGATATGTTGGTATCTTTGGAAACCTTGGGATCTCCAATAGAATTTACTAATAAAGTTCTGTGGGTTTGAACAAAGCTTGTCCGTGCAGCATGTATTTGAAATGCCAAACTCATCAATGGCCCAGGATGAATAGGTCAAACAATTTTGCAACATACCTCTATTGTTGAAAAAGATGGAAAAATCACCCTTGCACTGTTTCCATCCACCTTCACTGGCCAGTTCACACTTGACCAAACACCTGCCAGAGAAAACATAAAAAAAAGAAAAAAAATGTCCGTCATTAGAGGATTTTATCTTTGGACACAATTCTGCAACACTGAAAAAAAAACAGAGGGAAAATGAGACAGAAGAGACGAGTAACTTTTTCTTCATAATAGGAAGTGATCCGACATTTACAGGCGTGCCCCCAGAGAGTTGTTTTGAAAGGTCAAGCCACTGCAACACCAGTAGAAGACTGGCCGCGTTACTGTCATATTACACCAGATGAACACCATAATGTGGTGGACTCTGATTCGGCTTGGTTGTAAAAGGTTACTACAAATGAACAGTTTAACACCAGTGCCATTTATCTGTGCCATCATAAAGGTTACTACAGCTTCGCGGGACTGGTGTGCATTATTACCACGTGTAGGGACGTCTGCATTGTGTACAGTTACAAAAAAGCAATTAGCATTTATATGGGTTTCAAGGGCAGCGGAGGAATGTGATCAAGACAACTGAGGGAGGGTTAAAGGCTGAATTACTGCAGACGTGTGGCTTGATGAGAGCTTTCATTTACGCTCCATTTTCCCGGTTATTACCCCCC
>OMKZ01015249.1:0-11998 GCA_900302535.1 Neoniphon sammara | reverse complement strand
GGATGTTTCTTCTTTTTTTTTTTTTTTTTTTTCTGTTGCAGTATCATCGAAACCAAAGGAACCAGGGGCCGTTGTGGTGGCGCCTTGCCTCGGCTCTGCTCAACCTTCTGTTTGACAGGGGGGCCTTCGCCGGAGGAGGTGGAGCAGGACGGAGGTGAGAGGACCGTCCACCCTCACCATTCCCCTTTTCTCCATCTTTTCTGAGGAACTGGACTCTTAATGGCACTGTCAAATCAAACACGGGTCTGTTTGGGGAAGGGAGGATGAAATAGAGGAGCACGGAAAGGTCACCGCGGGACGGAGACAACCAACTTTTTTACAAGGTCGTTTTTTTTTCTTTCCAAGAAGATGCCATGTTGTTTCCGAGATTCACCTACAGGACAATGTTCATATTTTGGTAAACGTGTGGTGTAGTAGTTTTTGTACAGTACATTGTTCTCGTTGAATTTGTTTGCACTTCAACATGTATCCATCTGGAATGACCTCCATAGACCCTGGGAATGCCTTATTCGATGTCTCCTGCCACAACAGAACGAGTGTTGAGCGAATTTTAAAGGCAAGGCGAGATGGGTAGGACTTGAAAAGAGAAGAAATGTAGTTCAGGGTTTTCTTTTCTGAAGTTTCCCAGGTAACCAGTCAACTTGATGATTTACTAATTTCCAAAGAGGCAGTTTCTCAGAACAAAGCATTTTGCACCTCAACTTCCAACTCCTCAGTGGAGTATATATATCTTTATTTTTTGCTCTCTGTTTTCATACTCTTCCATTGTCTTTCATGGTGTTGAGTTTGAACATCGTCCCCCGGTGTCATTAAAAGTATTGGGAACAAAGTAAAAAGTATTGGTCAGCCCAAAAAGCCGCAAAAATATTTGTCCAAGCCTACCACGAGGTTCTTAATTTACATTTCGGTCAGAACACCAGATATTTGTCTCCCTTCAATTTGATCTTGTTCCTAATTTCACTCTCCAATACAAATTATCCCCCAGTATTTTAGATATGTGCTTTCCATTTAATTCTTTTCAGACCTCCATGCCCTTGAAGTGGAGCTGTGGATCCACTGTTTTTGCACTAGAATACACCCTTCAAGAGTTCAGATTGTGTTACCAAGCCAACCTCTGTCTTTTATGAAGGTTTTCATTTATGTGTTATTTTCTCACTGCATGATTTCAGATGTTTTCATTCACATGTCCAAGACAAATCATCAACTTTGAGACCTGACTGAATACAGCTTAGCATGGATCCCAGAGATTCTGCATGCCAGTGGTGCTGGTTAGGAAGGCTTAACATCCACAGTAGAGTGCCTCGATTGAAATGTCAGTGTTTCTAACTTCTCTTCTCTATTGTGCTTTTGGCAGCCTTTGTGTATTCTGAACACCAAACCAATACTGCATAACCAGTCTGTGAAACAGAACCAGCTCCTCTCAGGATATTTTTGTGAGGTTTTACACCATTTTATATTCTGTTGGGTGATCGTGTATGGGTTTAGGTGCTCAGATCCTGAAATGGGACCTTTTTGATATTTCACCACTGAGACATGTAGACATCCAGTCTCTGAATTGAAACAAAAATCACAGTGAAAAAGACTGTACTTATTGTTGAAATATGAATATGTTTGAAGACACTGTTGAAGATGCTGTTTGTTATACTTTCCATTGCTGAACCTAGAATAACTTTTGGACCCAAGGAGCAGTACATATCAGGGGGCTGTAATTACCTGGTCCTTACAATGTGTCATGTTAATCACTGCCATAATTAGGATTTCCTCTCATTAAAAAAACATCTTCCAAGATGTCTCAGGGACAGACTTTGTAGGCCACTGGTAACCTTGAGAATCTGTTACACAGTAAGAGTAAGAGCAGTGTTTTTTAGCCATTTATTTATCACAAAACCTCTTGGAGGTGTCATCAAGTTTTCCATTCTCAATTCAGTTCAAATTCCTTTCAGGCCAATATGTCAGCACATACACAAAGGTACAGTTTGACTGACGAGTCCGAGGCTGACTTGCTGACTGTGGTGGTGACAGGGGCTACTAAGCATGTAGTAGGAGGTATGTGAGGTGCACTGAATGTGGTCGTGGTTAAAGTTTCCTGCGGATCCTGAACGCTGAGCCAGTCCCCATAGCTCCCAGTCTCACCATGGGCTCTTGACACGTCTCCTCCTCAGTCCTCCATGTGTGCTGCTCCTTCATTAACTTGGGTATTGTTCGTTTTCTTTGTAATTTATTTTTTTTCCTCTTTATTTATTTTTGTATATTTGCCCATTTCTACTGTATACACTTGTGTGTGCAATTACTTCTTATTTCCCCTTTTTCTTTTGGTCTTAGATTTGTATGTATTTCATTTGTTTGACTCTGTGCAGAGCAAGGCCTGCCTGCATTGTGCCTGGTATTCCTTAAGGGTTGTTTTTTCCAGGGTCAGGCCCAACCAATTCAAGCGTTTTTCTACGTCAGCCCTCCACCCAGTTTGCCAGTCATGGGTAGATTCACAACGTGGTTTAGAAAAGCAGTTGCTTGGATGCGATTTTGAGGTTTAACCATTGAACAGGGTGTGACGTTTGCCCTCAACATTTAATGATTCATGTCACGTATCTCAGCTACAGCTGCGTTCTGTAGCAGGTAGCAAACAATAAAGATACAGGTGACATCAGAAATGTTAAAGAACTGCAAAAAGAAAGATACCTTCATATAGTCTCACCAGTTCACCAGTCACAGGGCATTGGTTTATGTGTTTAGTTCCTTAATCTTGATCATTGTTTTGTAATCAACATGCACTGGAAAGTACTTTGTTTCTGTAGATCCCATGGGTCCCTTATCTATTGTGTGTAATTGTATAGTATATACTCTGGATTGTTTTCTTCGAGGTCTGTCATGGGCTGATCTGTCCATGTGTCAGCCGTGTATCTGTGCATCGACCAGGTGGACTCTGAATGATGGCCTGTTTGATTTATTAGAAAGGGAAACAAGCCACCATGGTGCCCTGTATAATTTGTTGGATGAGGTTCCCAATCTGTGCTCACCACATTACATGGGAGTGTAGAGAAATCCTAGAGTGGGATATGTATTTTATGGAAACCGTCAGTGTCTTGAATTTTGTAGTCCACTTTATATAAGTTTGAAGTTTTGAGGAAGGTTTTGATTTTGATGTTTGTTTTTTTTATGACAACATTTCTTGCTCATGGTCTTTCTTAACTTTTTAAAATGTATTTTCTTATGAAAAAGGGTCTGTTTTTATAAGGACAGTTCATGCTTGTAAAATCATTTTTAATACGAGTTGGATCCTTTGAAGTCCAATGAGATCAAGGGCTTTTTTTTGTATAAAAAATGAACTTGCAACATTCCTTGCACATCTCATGGTGGTGTTTAAACAAACCAAGCAAACCAAAATCATTCAGTGTTGCGGTTAATTTGGCTCAAGAGCTTAGATCATAGCTATGAAATAATCACCCTTTTTACAGAACAGATGAACTGTATGTGTATTACTGAAACCCTGGAAAATGCCTTTTACTGCTCAGTTTCAACAAAGTCTTGATTATCACACAATCTCTGTATACCAAGAAATGAGACCCAGCGAAAATGTAGCATTTTTGTAAACATTGACTGTGTGTTTTCGAGACTGTACTGTGCACTCATTTTGTTTATAATTTTTTTGTTGTTGATATAATATGGAAGTAAAGACAATTTGTTATGTAGTGCAATATGCTGTACATAAGGAGCTTTGCTCTACAAATCTTTTTTTCTGGATTTCTTGTTTATTGGTACTTTTTTCAATAAAATTTTGTTGAAGGTGTTCAAAACTTTTCCCTTTGTCTCATCTCTCTCTCTTAGGAGTATTTCATGAGCCAAGATTAGCAAGGCAGATAACTTTAATATATGTTATGTAATATCTTTTTGTTTAATATTATCAATCATCGACATGCATGACTGAATCATATTCCTAAAGCTGATATTCAAATTTTTTGCATTCAAATCATTATCACCAGGATATAACATAATATTTTTCCAGTTATCTAGGTTTCTAATCCTGTAGCTGAACCATGTAGAGGTCAAAATAGAGTGCACTTAGAAGCAGAATTAATTTTCTTCTTCGCTCTGCTCACACTCCTCTGAGACAGAGCGCTTTTTTATTTTTTATAAGGGCTGTGAAGGTAAGCCACTGATGGATTAGCCAAGTGTCTAAGGCTAGCCAGGCATTTGAAGCTGGCCAGGCGTTTGGCAGAAACTGTGCCCATCATCACATCCCTCCTGCTGTTAGGTCATTATTTAGTGGGAGCAACAGGGTTTTCAGACCTCTCTAATAACCTGCTGTCTGTACTCCACACACACACACACATGCATATACACCCAAGGACACACACAAGCAAGTGAAGCATGACAACTGGAATGCTTGACCTGTGTGCCATGGGCTCACCGAGGAATATGCCCATGTATAGAGCAAATGAGACGCGTTGCCTCACTCTGCATCACTGTCACTTCCTGAAAGGTCAATGCCGACGCTGCTGAGCCTGCAGATTAGTTACACTGCAGCACGGATGTACTGAGGGTATGGGGATGATTGATTACTCATGGCAGACATAAACATGAGACTTCAGTGTGTATTGCTGGTCTGTGTGGGAAAGAGTCTACAAGTTTTGTATTCAGTGGTATGGAAGATATGTAGCAACATCCAGGCAACATAAAGGCTCATATTCTTATGAGGCCAGTGACAGCACAGCCCAGATTTTGTTGCTCTTTTCTTCAATAGACCAGACAAATCAAAGCTGCGCGCTGTCTAAAGCCACCTCCCCGGGGGCTGACGCGTGGCGTTCCTATTGTCATACATGCCAGGTATGGTTTCACGCTTCAGTGACACCTGACTCACCTGTTTGGCCACTTGTAGCGGGAGAACTCCCTCGCCTGCGGCCCCCCTCTGACACAAACACACGCAAACAATGAGTGTGTGTCAGAGGATGTGGTCGAAACAGAACAACAGCACGCATCCCAGGCAGGGCTGCAAAAGCATACACAACCGCTCAGCGCTCCAGTCCTAATCCTGCAGCTTTGGCACTTTAAGTACAGGAATTTTGAGCCTTAATAGAAGCTAATTAACAATGATATTTACACAACTGTCAAAACACACAAAAATGATGTGACTGCAGGCCTCGGTGTCTTCTGCGCAGATGTTTTGCTTTCTGTTACACAAGTCTGCGATACTGCCCGACATTTTAACCCTAAATGTTTGGAAGGTATAAAACAGCTGTGTGCCAAGGATGTCCCCCGTCTCCCCGGCTGTTTACCTCCTGGCTCCCATGGCTCCACGGTTCCTATGGTCCTCTCCTCTTGGCTCAGCACTTTAATGGGGAGAGCATTGGCTTTCCCCTGGCCTAAACAATGGCCCCTCTGTTCGCCCAGCCTGGCCGCCTGCTGAAAGAGACACCCATTAGAGAAGCGTCTATCTCTGGGGTCAGGCCCCGGGGTCACTCACAAGTGCAGCTCTTGTTTATGTCTGCAAAGCCAATCAAAACACTGCAGCCTACGCGGTTAACTCCTCCCTGCCTGGGTGTCTCACAGCTCCCAGGAGGAGACTGAAGAAGACTTTGTGCTTGGGTTAGAGTGCAACAAACTCAAACCCGCTTCCCTCCCTCTCACTTGATCAGTTTTAATGCATCTGACTCTTGGTGGCAAATACCCTCCTCCGCTCCTACAGGGTGTCACTAAGTGAATAAAGTAGCTGAGAGAGAGCGAGAATAACAGCAAATTAGCGTTGACAGGCACCTCAGCACCTGCTCGGCACTACCAGCCGCAGAACCCCCCACCCCCGCCTCCAGCCCCAAGACCACTTCAAGTGCCTCCTCACTCTGGCAATTACTAAATTATCACCTGTGAGCTCACTCTTTTCATTAAGCTATAATTTAATGCAGGCGTGTTTTGAGGGGAGGAAGACACAATTGCTGCAGCTCATTTTAATGCGCCTGCAGTGACACTGCGGGGGTAATTTCTGCTTGCAGTGAAACTGCAAAGAGCGCACAGGAGGTACAGAAATGAGTCCAATGATCATATGAATTGTTTTCAGCTTACGCACAATGCGAAACTGTTATGACTCACATAAGCATGTCCACTACTGGAAGCATGGTGTTGCACATCAGTGGTTCCTATGCAAACAGGACGGATGTGAGACTTTTGGATGTGCTGCACGTTTATGCAAAAAAGAACTCCTCAAGTCAGTGTCGGCGAGTTGTTGATGGCTCTGTCGTGTGCGTAAAAGACATGTTTCGACGGAAAAGCCTGTCACTAAGTTGAACGATGAAGATGATAGCACCAACGCCACCACCACCCCTACCTCAGCGACAGCTCTCCACCCCATGATAATGACAGCACCAAAACACTGCGGTCAGACAGTTGCATTCCGGTAAGGCAAAAACGGATTAAACCAACCTCATGATTACAGCAGGGTTTTTTTCCCCCTTTGTTCAAACTTACCTTTCAGATACCATTGTGTACTTTGTCATTGTTTTAGGCGTTTAATTACCTCAAATCGGAGGATGTTAATCAGTTTTAGGCCCGCGATGACTTCAGCGTGCATTTTAGAAGCTGTGCAAGTGCTTGTGTAGCAAGTCGAGGCAAAAGAACATTAACATTTTCGTCTTAGCTGCATTTGAACCCTTTCCCTCTTTCTTTTTTTTCCCCCTTCTTTGCACACATCTGGTCCTCTAGCGGTCCTCCAGTTGTCATGGGAATAAGTAGCTGAGACAACAGAGCCGCACGTAACTTGTGCCGAGGAAAGGGGCCGAGCTTCAGCTGGGCATGCCTTGGGCGCAGCAACGTCCCAGCCCCCTCCCTCCTCCCTCCCTCGGCTGTCCCCCAACACAGCTGACCGTCCCGGCACCCTATCGCAGCTGGCAGGAGAGAGGCGCACACAAATTGATCTGGTAATTCTTGGTAGCAGAAAATCAAATAAACAGGTCTAGTTTCTGCTGTTGCAACTGGGACAGCGATGATCGGATGATTTCTTTGCTTTTAAAAACAAAAAACTCTCCCTGGTTTCTATACTGTTTCCAACTTCTCTGTTAATCCTCTGTGCTTGACCAGCTCTTTTCTTTACTTTCTCTCTTTTTAAGGAGAGGTTGGGCAATCACCATACAGCACTGTGAGTTCCCTTTGTTTACCAAGAGCAACCCAGCAGAGCTCAGTGCTTTGTTGGGCGGCAGTCACTCCCAGCCTCACAGCTGTGACACACACACACACACACACACACACACAGGCGCACAGAGAAATCTCTGACTCACAAACACTAGCAGTATCCTGCGGTCAAGGGGAGGGATTTAAAATCCTCCAAGCACAGCACATGAACCTGCTGAACTTGCCTTCTCTGTCTCCTGCTGGCTATTGTTCTCTCCACACTACGTTTTCCAAACTTTATCACTCTTCAAAATCTTCATTGCTTATCCACTGCCATTTGGACCCCAATTAAAAGACACACGCTGCAAGCCTGCACACAGTGGGCAACCGTTTCTCCCCGTGTGTAAAAATCCATGCAGTGGCATGTAGTCGGGAGAGACACAAGCCCAGCCCTAATTATAAAGGGGGATGTCACTCAATAGACAGTCCATAAACAAGCCGGGTCATTGTTGGGAACTAATTGGCAGGAAAAAGGGTTCCTGTAGCAAGATGAAAATAAGCAGTCGCTGTGGTTTCCTGAGGACACATGAGTCGGAGCCCTCTGCGCTGGCATGGCCCGAGGTGTGCAGTAATGAGAGAGGAGGCCGCCTCATGCCCAGTTTCCAGACCCGCTGCTCACACAGAGGCGGTGAGCGTCTTCGCGAGCAGGCAGCACAGATAAAGGAGGTGGATAAAAAGCCTCCTGGCTAGAACCGGGCCAGTTCAGTGGGTGCGTTTTATTTTATTCTCTCTTTCTTTTTTTTTTTTTTTTTTTTTTTTTACCAAGAAGCCGGCTGGCAGAGCGCCAGAGACGTCAGGCAGCCTGTCTTGTTAGCACACCTCACCTTGATAACAGGAGTGTGGAGAGAGGGATGAGGCCAAGGCAGAAAAACAACCAGCGCACCAGGGGTGGGGCTCTGGGAGAGTTGTGCGTGCGTGCGTGCGTGTGTGTCAGTGTGTGTGTGTGTGTGTGTGTGTAGGTTTCAGCGAGTGTGTCTGCTCACGCAACGGACCTCCTCCGAACAGTAACAACTGCAAAAACATTGGGGAGAGTGTTAAACTCGGAGCAGTTTTTCCGAGCTCATGTTTCACAACAGAGCACCGGTTCCTCCCTCCCTCTCCCTCTCTCTCTTTTTCCCTCTTTCTCTTTTTGCTATATTTCATTTGCCTCCCATCCCCCACTTCCCACTCGCACTCTTTCCCTCCTTTTCTCTCTCTTATTGCCCCTGTTTTTTTTGCACTCCCTCCCTCTCTCTCTCTCTCTCTGTCTCTGTATGTCTCTCACATACACAAATGCACGCACACACACTTTCTCAACCCCCTTCATACATGCATGTTCTCCTCCTCCCTCCTCCCTCCTCCCTCCCTTGCTGGCTGTTGTTGCTGACTGACAGTGCTGATTTACTCCAGGCTTGGCAGGCTGCCAGCTCATCTCAAACAATTGCACGAGCTACAGGGCTGGCTGGCTGGTGGAGCCAAGTTTGGATGGCAATAAACAAAGTCTTAGATTGGCTCCTCTCCTCTCCTCTCCTCTCCTCTGCTCTCCTCTCCTCCAGTCCAAGCCCAATCTCCACAATCAGTACGAAACACTCAAAAAGTTTTATTGTGCTTTTGATTTTATTGTTACCAAATGGTTTGAGTCGCTCGGAGACTCCTTGAGGGGATTTAATATAGACATCAGTGTATTATTTATCCAAATAGCCAACAGTTGTAAACAAAAGCGAAGACCTTCTGCAGTGCCTCTGAATGAAAACAGCGTGCAGGGAAGATGCCAGCCTCCCAATTCAAGCTGGCTTCATCATGACTTCTGGTCACACTGGAGTGATTTAAGCATCGACTGGTTGTCAAGTAAAAATATATTACACTATCTCACTGTATCTGATGCTCTCTTTCTTTGTCTTTCTTTATCTATTTAGTGGCTGTGACCAAAATTTTAGTTCCTTTTCTATTTTTCATCTTTAACAAAACCATAGTTCTATAATGACAAAACCAAACCAAAAAGAAAAAAAAAAGAATTCATCTAATCTGAAGCAGTATTTAAGTAACTGATTAACAATAATTAACAATAAAGAAAATATATTAGCAACATTCATCGTAAACTGAGGCTCCCCGTACACCCTGAGACACCAATCAGCCTCCCTCTCTCTTTTTACCCAGGATGCACTGCTTCACTTTGGTAAAGAGAGGACAATCCCAGACAGTGACCAGACATTGACCAACCCGCTCGCTCACTGACGTCCCAGCACCGGCCACCTTAGCCAATATTGTCAATGTCCCTGCACACTGATTGGCTGGCACAATTACCCAGTGGACTGTGAATAAACTCCTGAACCCGCTGTCTGAAAGAAAGTGTGTGAGACATCTGGAATCGGGATCCACCGGGGACTGGAGCTCAGAGGACTAAACACGTTCCCTCGTCTCTGGCTGCTCATCATTAACCTGTGGTGACCTCCATCCTACCCTGGGAGGACATGAAAACCCTCTTCAAGATAAACAAAACAACAAATATCCCATATCTCGTTAATAACTTTGGGGAGTTGGGACGCTGGATACTTAGTGCAGAGATTATTATAATATCTGTAATGAAGCTGTGCATTGGTAATTATATTCCTGTTTTCAAAAACAAGTTTTCATATCTAGTGTTTTGGGGTATTGGCTCCGTTAAAACGGGTGTTTTCTGACAGGCGGTCCCAGCAGCAGCACACCGGGGGAGCACAGCAAAGCATAAACAAGACAAGCCATTCCAATGAACAGATTTGCTCATAAATAATTCTCTTGTAAGACAGACAAATGAATTTCAAATGGAGGCGGACTAGGTTTGGATAAGGTTGGGCTGGCAAACAAGCTAACAGAGTAATGAGGAGTGATGTGCAACATTTGTCTCTGACACTCTTGTCTTGACACATGAATCGACTTGGTATGGATTTCAGCGGTGCCAATATAAACAGCTCACCGAATCTATTCTAATGCTGTTTGTCATACAAGAGTTCATCTACAAATGCTATTATGGCCTCAAGGGTTGACCTTAATACCCTGGTATTTCACTGAGTGCTCCATGTAGAGCTGTAAACCAGCTCATGCTAACTATGTGTGATGTGGTTTACTTGACATTGCGACCTCTGTGTCTACTCCTATTGCAGATGTAGTACTTCTCTAATAGCCCCCCTCCTGGCTTAAGGCATTTGGTCTCGATCCTGAAACACAAACCTTAAGTCACAGATGCAGCCGACAGCGAATACACTTCAGCAGCATGATGTGAAACTCCTGCACACAAGTGAAACTGTCTCAATCGTGCCCTTTTCTGTTGAAGTGGGAGGCAAAACGCGTCGCGCAGTGCACCAGGCAGGCAGGGCGCTGCGCTCTATAGACTTTGTGAGGGTTTCATGTGACTGTGGCTGCGTGCTGTGTTGCGGTGTGGTGAGGTGTGGTGAGGACGGGCCCTGCCTACCAAACGGCTGCGACGCCGGAGAGAGACGGTGGTGAGCCTTGTGGTTGCAGCAGACGGAGCGCGGCCACCGAAACTCACCACACCGGGTAAAAGCAGGCAGGGGCCTCAACTGTAGTCTGACCGCTCCGAAAGCCACCGCCATACTATGTTATTACATCTTATTGAGCATTATTACATGGCTGATCGTCGGGCCTGACGTGCATGAAACGCCAGCTTGTCAGAATTGCAGTGTAGGGATGTTTGAGAACCGCAAGCTCTCGGGTCCCCTCCTATCTCGCTGGCAAATGTTTATATAAAAGCCAGGTTGTTTTCCCCACTGCCCTCTGATACTGTTTTCAAGGTTTCCTGGGGAAACCAAGCGAGTGCTGATCTGGCGCAAAGTAGATAAGACAGACATAAATAATTCCTCGTCCCCAGCTTCAGTGATAACAAGAGGCATAACACCATTGTTTTTGGCACACCCTGACCTGCGACAGCTCCCTGCGTTTGACAAGATCAGAGAGCATCCGACGAACTACACAGAAGTTGGCACGTTCTTGAAAACAAGAGAGAGTTCCCTATCATCTCCCCTGTCATTACCTCCCCACCAGCATGTCCCCTAATGGGTTTACGCTGGAAATCAAGCAGATTAACAGTATTAGGCTCAATAAATCCAGTCAGGGCCGTGATAAAGATGGGACGGGGGGAATCTAAGCTGCAGCCGGTCCCTCCCTGCTACGATCTAACATGGGAGCACGGCACTAATCTGGTTACCAAACGGAGGGATTTCACACTGGGAAAAATGACATCAGCGCCTATGCTCTGCTAGTGAAGGTGAAAAACAGATGCAATAATGACCACGGTGAATATTTATATCATACAGAGCACAGCGTTGTGAGGAGAAGAGAGTCCGTAATGAAATGCGAAGAGGCCTGCCAACAGGTCATGCATGGAAAGGCCCTGGGCAATGAAATTAGTGAACTCACCATGACGGCATTGCCACCACACTATCTCCTGCTCTTACTATCTATTCTTGGCAACTCTGTACCCATGGCAACGCTGTGTCTCAGTATGACAATGTGGTGCCATAATCTGTCTCATTTAGGCTGGTAGCCTAATTCAATACGGCGAGGTACACTGTCACACTGTATCGTTTAGCGGGCCCATCTCAGACGGCTCATTCAAACATGTTGTTCTCTCAAAAACACATTTCTTGTAAAGGCCGTTCCACCTCAGTAAATAGAGGGCACCCAGGCCTGAATGGTGACTGTTCACTGCGGGCCCCAAGACAATGCTGACTCCTACAATGCCTTTTGCTGGCACACAGACTTCAGCAATTAGACTGTGACTGTTGCTGGCAGGGGGCCAGGGTCAGAGCCAGAGGAGCGGGGGTAATGGCAATGTTCCCCTTGCAGCCCAGTGGTTTCTCTCCCCCGCTGT
>OMKZ01015248.1:0-29089 GCA_900302535.1 Neoniphon sammara | reverse complement strand
AGAGGAACTGCACAGTATGCGATTAAAAAGGTTGATGCTGCCTTCAATTTCATGTTTTTTTTCCCACCATTACTACTATTTCTGCACACAGCACGCTGTATTAACTTTAAAAAAATACCCCCTATATTAGTTAAATAAAGGTGCAATAAAAAATGCAGAGAACATTATGTACTGTTGTACAAAAGTCACTGGCTCCACCTGCTGGTTATTATATGTAATAATGGGCAAAAATGCACTGCTATGCAAGACACATCCTAGGGAGACATAAGCGAAATGAATGAATGAAAGTCAATGAATAGCTCCAAATTGATGAATTATTTTCTATTGCTATCTAATTTTAAATACTGATAAACATTAAAGAGAAGCCATTCAGAATATGCACTGTGTTGGTACACAAGCATTCAAAAGAAACCTGTTACTGCCACCCAGAGGTGAACAGCAGGTGTTTAACCTCATGCCACTAAATACACTTTGACATGAAGAGATGAAATGAGAAAGTACAATATACATTCAATACAATCGTGCAAGGAAGTATGTGAACCTCTTGACTTTTAGTAAATTTGACCAGATTGAACAGTCACTGTTGCAATCAATTTAGGAAAGAAAGAGAAGAAACTTTTTAGGTACCTGAAAGTGTAGGTAGTGATGCAGTATTTTGTATTGAGTACTGCACCTTTGATAGTCCATCAAAGGTGCAGATGAAATGACCTTAGAGTCTCTTCCATAGTATTGTCCACCATAGGACAAAATTGTGAGAAATCTGAAATATAAGCAAAAATGTACTTCAACTTGTGGTACTTCTGGTACTACTTAATCCAGAATTTACCAGTACGGGACACAATGTATATGACATGGCTGTGGTTTGGACCCAGAAGGTGTCACAGTCACAAAAGGTTTGGGTCCAGGTGTTATGTTGAAGGTGATTCTATAAAAATGGAGAGGTTCATTTGAGGATCCCCTCTTTCATCACCGCTGAGTAAAGCTGGTATTGAATTCTATGACATTGTCTGGGTATCTCTGCAAAGACAGCTCAAAGACTCAAAGAAACACTGGCACACTTATGAGTTACACAAAAGTCCCCAACACTTTTACATTTGAAGACTGTTTTTGCATTAGGCGACAATCTGGGACTTCTGTGCACTTCTGTCTGGTACTTTCTGGATTCATAGCTTTTGTGGTATTTCCCTCCTCCAAACAGAACAGCAGGGTCACTACAGCCGATATTATCCCTGCCTGATGTAAATGGAAAGTAGAGGAGAGGAGGAAAACTACTATTACAGAAACTGTGCCATGCTCAGTCTGACTAGATCAGATTTGATTGTAGTTTTTACCTGCACATCCATAGAAACTCCTGCTTTTTTGAACCATGCATCCTGGGCAATGTCCACTGTGCTGAAAAGGCTTTTCAACACAGTGAGCTTATGTCATACTTATTAGGGTTGCAAGTGTGCATGAGACATCCTACCTATGATTCCTTCACAAAATCCCTCAGATACATCACACTGAAGGGAATATAAAATAAACCAGTAGTCCTTATTTCTGGTCCTGAATTATTTTTTTTTTTTTAGTTTTAGTTTAGTTTAGCTTAGCTGACAATTTAATAAATAAATAAATAAATAAATAAATAAATAAATTAAATAAAGTAAAATAAACACAATAGGGATAAGAAAATGCATCTCAGCTTAAAATCGTCAAGGATAACACAATAAAAACACACATGCTCAAAATGCATAGACACACCTTCAAGACAGGGGGGGATAATTAGTTAAAATTATTATTACTGAGCCATCTTGATAAATTCTGCATTAAGACATAAACATATTGTGGTGGGAATACAATAAGGTGGCTTGGTGTTATCCTAGACAATGAGTAGCTGAATGTAGCTTTTCTCAAATGTCAGGCTCAAAACACCACAATGCAGACTTTGGTTCCTGTGCTAAAATGTTTGGGCGGACAAAAAAGAAATGGCCTTGGGAAGCCAAAGCATTAAAGCCTATGCCAAGACGAGCTGAGATTTAGAAATCTGTCAGAATTCATGATATTGTTGACAATGATTAAATAAAAAAGGAGACAATCAATTCTATGTGTCAGCATGTCTGTAGAAAAAAAACAAGACACCGTTCAACCTTTTTGCTGTCATCAAACAAATGCAACTAAACTGCTTCCTGAGGATCAGTTATGAATTTCAATTCCTGAAAGAAAAATAGCATAAATACAAAATGAAGAATGGCATAGGATCAGTTAGACAATTGCAATCATGATTGAAACTGTGATTCTTAAAATGATATATAAACACCTGATTTAAGGGGGAAAAAAGCTGAAGAGTTGAGAATACAACTTCGTACAAGGACATACCTCTCTGATTCACTTTTTAGCCCTTTTTCATCTTTGCACTTTGCTTTCATTATATGTATAAATCTAGGCAGTTACAATTCTATGTTAGACTCTCCTCAAGTGCTACCATGAGACTTTGTTTACTTACCCCAAGTAAGGCATACTGAATGGAGTGTATTGCATGATGTGTACACTTAGCCTTGTGTTATAAGTGCTGCTGTACTTCCTCAGTGTGCCGAAAGATTGACGTGCTCTGCATTACAACTTGCCGCCAAATATGAAGAGAGCAGCTGTGGCTCTCAGATTTCCCTATGTAACAGTCACGCGAATAGGAAGTGAAGCTCAGATAAATTTAGGATCAGTTCCCTCCAGCATTAAGCCCTTATGCAATAGCTCGGTTATGCAGCTATTAGTAGAGAAAATAATTCATTTTCACCATTGTATGTAGGCATGTGATGTGATCAGGAAAATATATGGACCATCACCCCCTCCCCAATATTCATAAAACTGTCAAATTTTCAATCAGTCTTGAAAAGTATTATCTATAGTTTTAAATATTACTGTGTCCTACTCTCCTCTTTGTGCAAATACATGGCCCTGAACAACAAAATAGAATAGACTTGAACTTTGAAGTTATTAAAGCACAGCTACACAGGCAAGTCATATTTCAAATAAATGTGACTCAAAAGGCATCTAACTGAATTAGTTGAATGCCTTTTGGTTTAAGTTAGCTTTAAAAGAGATCTGACAATCACACCTTTTATACAGTGTGTGAGTTTTCAAAGCAGCCATCCAAATTCCAAAGAGGTCAAATAGTTGGTGTCTGAATTGCAGATTGTACTGAATTGAAATGCAAATTGCAAATTGAATTGCAGATTGAACTGCATCAGTCATAAAAGCTGCATTTTTTTTAATGTGGCTAGAGGGGTAGTCTGGAAAACCAGGGGAAAACATGGCAAACAGAGACAAGCTTCAGCACCTAAGAGCATCAGTGGTCACAAGTCAAAGCTCACTGACAGGAATAGACTGACAATTTCCAGGATGGTGGGACAGCAATCTCGTGGAAGTCATTACATCATGATTGCTCTGCATGGCCATATAATAAGATCATTTTACTGGATCAGGTGCACCCTAAGGTGCAGGTACAAGTCCCTTATGATGTGCCCACTATCCAAAATGATAGTGTGCCTAGACACAGTGCTATTGAGAAGCAGTTTCATGAGCAACGGGATGAAGTTACGCATCTTCAACCAAGCATTCACCAAGCCTTAATCACTGAGCTCTGCAGTATAGAGTGGGAAGGAGACTTCTACCACCTTCATCCTCAAAGAACTAGAGGTTTTCCTTCTTGAAGGAAGGACCAGCTTCTGATTGCACACAGTTAGAACTCTGTATGACAGAATGGGAAGGAGGACTGGAGCTGTTCTGAAGACAGTGGGTGGCCTTACTCCTAATTAGGCACTTGATGCTCATATTTTGTGTGGTGTTTTATATCGTTTTCCTCAGACCTTGTACGGTAGAGGTATGATTTAACCTCCAGGTTTTCCAAATAAATTAAGCAGTAGATTGGTCAGATAGAAAGACAGATAATCGTGAAAAAGAAAGAAATAAGAAGAAACAAAGGTTAAAATGTAAACCATTTACAGTGGTGATATTCCATCCTACCAGCAAGAATGGAGACTATGGTCTTTGCAATGAGTCACCTTCTGATCCAGCTATTAGTCCTCCTCCAGACATCTGAAACAAAAGATATTCACCACTGAAAGCAAAATCCTCTTAAACTGTCCATGCAAATGCATTTTTGTAAGATTTTTGCTGTATTGTTTAAAGTCATATGGGCAAGAAATTACTCCTATGGACAATGAGAAAAACTGTGAAAGAAATTGGAGAATTTTTGGGTATTTCCTATGTACCTTTAATGGCTTTAACTATGGAGGAGGTGCAGCATATTCTGTATATTAAATAAATTGTGTCATTAATTAATCCAGGCAATTCATAAAACAAAATACTGGAGCAATTACCAGAAAACAAACAATGAAAATAGAAAAGAAGGCCAAAATGAGTGACTGACTTCAGGCACACTCACATAGAGAAAAGTTAAAAAGCCTTCATTACGAATTAATAAAATAAGTAAATAAATAAGTAAATACATAAAGCTTGCAGGGTCTTCATCAGGTCATAGTAAGTGTGTAAATAAAATATTTTAACTATTAAATGGATCAGTAATATATTCATTTCCTTATACTGTATATATTTAGCCTATTTTAGAAATTTACAGCCATTAGTTTACTTTCCTCAATAGTCTTTCAATATACTGTATATTTCCAGTCAGCTCAACCACTGCAGCTGAATTCAGCTTTCTATAGACACGGTTTTATATTTCATGCCAATTTGTCACTCCCTGTATGCAGAGATTTCCTGCCAAAGACCATACCCAACACTTGAAATTATTACAGACATGGAGGGTGAACATAGGGTTGAGATGCTGTCTTCTCTCACAGACTCAATTAGTGATTTCAGCTGCTGAACTGGGTGAATTTTACATCAAAAATCATTCCTACTGCAATTTAAATCTCTATT
Source organism: Neoniphon sammara (assembly GCA_900302535.1). Taxonomy (NCBI): domain Eukaryota; kingdom Metazoa; phylum Chordata; class Actinopteri; order Holocentriformes; family Holocentridae; genus Neoniphon; species Neoniphon sammara. The sequence goes on along the minus strand of OMKZ01015248.1, from coordinate 24,175 downwards.
TGACAGTAATTACAAGATATGTGGCAATCAAAAACCATTACAGTTATAAATATACAGACTCTAGCCTAGTCTAAGCTGGATGTTGATGCAAAAATTGAGGAGGCTTGTCTGAGTGGAGGTGCATTATGCAAGTTGGCACTCATCTTCATTTAAATCCAGCATTGCCAAAGGCAGCTGTGTTTATACCTGCTCTTTACCTGGGCAGCATGGTGCCAATCATAGGCTAATCTTGCTTGATGTCTTCCTCGACCATGTCTAACTCACCTTTATGTTTGCCAAGTTGGTGAATTTACTGTTGTATTCCATTTTGGCACAAGTATTGTTCCACAAACATATGCATAGGAAAATTAAAGTGAAAAAGTCCCTCTTCACTAAGGTGACAAGGTAATAGTCTGAATGAGTTCCAGCATACAGTATGAGCTGTTCCTTCCCCAAACTGTTTGGACTGATGGAAAAACAGGCTAAGAAGAGGCCAGGGTAAGGAATGACACACAATCTCTGCTAAAAAAAAAAAAATAAAAAATAAAAATAAATAAATAGCTGAGATATGGAAATATAACAGGAAACAAGTTATACAGTATAGCTGATTGATCTTGAAGGACTAGCTACAATATGCACTATTTAACTTAGCTCATGTACAAAGTGGGTCAGATTTATGTCGCTATTATCATGACAATACACTGAAATATAGTCTTTGAGTTTGCTGAAAACATTTACCTCCCAATACATTCCTCACTGTTGTCAGCAACTATGTACAACCCATATTGTTCCTCATACGATATTGCATCTCCCAACAACTCTCTGGGGAGCAATATGAGAGAACTAGTCCTTCATAGTATGAAACCAATTGGTGCTGTTGTTTTTAAAATGTGCTACAGAAATAAAGCACTCTACATTTTGGCCTGGTGCCATGAAATCCCCCAATTCTACTGCGGAGAAACAGCTCAGATAAATTTGGGCCATCTCCCATCGGCAAAAAACAATTTCACAATAAAACACTGAGTCCAAAGTCAATCAAATGTGCTTTAATGTACTCATATTCACATTGTGTTATATGAAATTAAATGTTTAAACTGTTTTATTGCTACTAGCCTCTTAAATTCCCAAATTTGTTAAGTGTAACTAACACATACACACACAAAAGAAAATTAGAAAAGGAAAAACACAGCAGAAATTGGCAGGAACTTAGTTTGCACCTTAGTACAGGCAGAAATGAAGAAAACTTCCACTGTTTTGCCATGGATTTGTAATAGCATTTGGATTTATAGCTGAGTTCTGACTCATTGTTCCTCAAGGTCCAACAGATAAAAAGACAAAAATAATTAAATAAATTGTAACTAAGGTTTCCAGGCCAAAGCACTCATACTTTGAATTTCTACAGGTAAAGATTTCTGCTGCCCAGAGTTCTGCTTCTGTGTTCAATTTTAAATTAGAGGTAGAGCTTTCCGATATAAAAGAAAACGTCATGCGATCTAACATGAAATATGAATAACAAACTGTGTAAAACCTCATTTTTAAACCAGTTTCAAATTATAGTTTATTTTATCCGCTCCATTTTGATGACTCTCTTGAGTTTCTATGCTTTTATTAGCAATTTGGTCTGGTTTTACTTTGGCAAACTGAAAAAGGGCCATATTGAGGACCACACTGAAAGGTAACCATTCCTTCCTCCTCATCTCACTGCCGTGTATTTAGCCCGGCTCTCGAAACCGTTTCTCTCTGGTGCCTGATCCACTGGTCAATGTTTTCAAGGCTAAGCTCCGGAGAAAGCTGTTGATAAAATGACCAAAACATCCAGTTTAGAAACAGGGTCAAGCGTTCAGAATGGGAGGCACTCTACTCAAACTGATAATACAATTTTTGCACTATTCCGCATCTGGCTTGTGTTCAAAGGGAAGCACGTACCTTTACAGGTCTCCTGTGAGGGTACGCTCTGACAAATTTTGGGCTAGGGAAAAGAAATTTCAGAAAATTCAATTGAGGGCCAATGACACACTTGACCAGTCGTTTTTTGACACTAGCTAGAAAAGGCTTTTTGCAGCACATGGAGCAAAAAACCCTTTTTCACTGAAGTCTCCACAACATAGGGCCTTTAAAAATGGCACAGCGGGCATCTGAGCATGTATTCAAGTCTTTTATTAACATTTCTACCTGATGAGCAACTACAGTGGGCTCTTGCCTGGGAATAAAGTGAGCAGGCTATTTGTGATTGAAACCTTGGCAAAGCAAATTTTGATAAACTAAGAAATTCATTCGACTTGCAATTGAAGCTAAAAGGGTCACTGCACTGCTAATTTACTTCTCCTTTAACTCCTCAGATAAAGAAGGAAAGTAACAAATATAGCACTATGCTTTTAAAGAGGCTAATGAGTTATAAGTAGTTTGAGAGAAGAAAAAGAAGCGGATCTTACTGATGGTAATTGCAGTTGGGTCCATGTGGACAAAAGCCAACAAAATAGTTAGGGCACATAATCCTTTTAACATGGTGATACTCACAGTTTGGACCTGTGGGAGATGAGACCACAAATGAGATATATTAAGGCTTTTAAATCCTTGGCTGAGTGATGCTCACACATTTGCCTGCCAGTGCTTTAGACAAGTTGTTTCAACGTGTTTTAGAATTCCAGAGGGGGAAAAGGAAAGAAAAATCATGATTTGTACTATTGTTTTAAAACAGACAGCTTCATTTTTCACCTTCGTTTCACACACAAGCAATGGACTTACCATGCATGCAGAATCCTCTGTTGTACCACCAGCATTCTCCACCTCTCCTTATAGATGTGCTGTATTGAATCGGATTCCATTGGTATCCTAAAACTGGGGCTACAAACCTGTTACCTAACAAAACCCCCAAATTGATATGAATTAGATCACGTCTCCATTTTGCAATATTTTATCCCATAAAATCTGATTTGAGGAGAATGTGTTGTTATAGGTGTTGCTACTATAATAGGTGTTTAGGGGGTGGCAGTGAACAGTCATCCATTCTCTCATGTGCTGACCTCTTGTGAGAGAAACAGCAATGATAATCCTCCACTGCTATGAAAGATGCTAATGATACTGGTTTGAATGCTCAGTCTACATCTTTACCATAGACTTGGCAGTGAAATATTTCTGGTCTTTGGGGGCCCTATTTACATTTTCTTCTCGTGGCTCCATTCCTGTAGCTAGGCTACTTGCTGAAAAAACTGCACACTGACAACCCGAACATCTCATTTCCCTGTTTAATTTTGACAAGAGAAAGCAACGGAATGCAAAATAACTTTAATATGGCCGCACTGTGCTTGGCCTATTCCTCTGAAACGTGAGTCTGCAAGTTAAGTAGGGCCGTGCACACACCGTTGACCAACTTCCAGATAAACACATGGTGCAGAGGATTACACAGTCCATTTACAGAGTCATAATAAAGTCTTACTTTTTCTTCCGCCTATGTTGCGTGCCATTCAGCAGGTTTGGGTTGTCTGCTGTCGTCGAATAAAAAGTTGAAAACGAGTTGATTATCAGGAACACTAAACAGGCTGTGTGCTCACAAATTTTGCACTAACACGCAGTTAGCTAAGAGCGACGCTTGGGGGCGACAGTAGAACGTCACACATGCCTCATCAACTCTAGTCGCTGCTCTGTTATTCCTCCGCCAGGCTCTTCAACAGCCAAACAACATAGTTGCTAAGGAGACACAAGGGCTTGGTCTTTTAAATATAGCGCATTAATTAAATAGCCTGTTATGCGGTCAGAGGTGTATGTTTATTGGGCATTTTAACACCTTCGATCGTGACTCAGCCAATCAGAACTGAAGACCGGAAGTTTTTTATTTTAATACTCAACTTGATATTAGCTGTGTAGTAATACTGTAGCTGGGAACTACAGGGAAATGACCTTCACTCAATTTGTTTAAGGCGGGCTAACATTAGAAATAAAAATAAATAAATAAACACTGCTTCTCTGACTCTGAATTCTTCATATCTTGTCACTCTCCAGTTTGAACTTGTTCATAGGCCACAGGGGCCTACTGTCTCGGTTTTTCTTTGGAATAAATATTGTTACTTTTCATAATAATTAGTCTACACTGTATAAGGTCATGTGCTGCAGTGCATACTCATTCACAGACCTCACACTGTGGCACTCCATGCTTCCACAAAACAGCCATTGTGTGAGACAATGCTGACACAGATGCGCTGAACCCAATGGTTCATGGTCCTGACACATCAGACATTGACAGTAATGAAAATATTAAAAATAAGTGCTGATCTCTTCCATCTGTGCCATGATTTTAATGTTGTGATCTCAATGCATGATTTATGCACCCAGTTTAATGCATGGCCTCATCTTGCACCTTAACCTCATGTAATTGGTGTGTGTGTGTGTGTGTGTGTGTGTGTGTGTGTGTGTGTCTGTGCATGCGGGCTTTATAGGCTTTGCCTTGTATTTTTTTTATCAGCCAATTTTGCAAAAATCTTTTTCAAAAATCTCAACAAAATCAATGCCAGGAAACAGGGCTGTAATTATATGAGGCCTCACAAGGAGGAATCTGTCAAAACAAACAAGGTTTCAACTTGCATTTGAGATTTATTTATCTATAACAGCAAACATAGCAGTTGTTACTGACAAACTGCGGCTCTGACTTTGTGGGTACATCTCTTATTAAAAAACAGTGGGATCTAAATGAAGGTCAGGTGTGCTAAGTGTAAATACACCTATTTTGGAAACAGAATGTGAATTAACTTGTGAAAATGTTTTGGCAATGATGCAGCTTCCCGTGATGACAGACTTAACACAATGTGGAAATGAAATAAAAACACAGCACAGTCACAGTTAAAGATTACCAGCTTTCTCTTTTATTGAAAAATATAGCTGTTATTTCAAAGAAAGAAAAGTGAGGGAGGTAAATATATATTAATATACAGTAAAACCAGAGAAAGAAGAGGAAAAGAAAATAGCACATACTTGGCATAACACTATAGTCACCGAGTAGGAAAAATAACACACACATTCTACAGCTGAACTCTGTTTTTCTCAATCCCTATCTTTTTTCACCACTCACCCAGCCACAGACAGTCAGGGCACTGAAACTTTTTAGCAGACCTGTGGCAAACTGTATTTGCAAATTCCTTTATATGGTTTATTTTGGCCTGCTTCGGGTAGAGTTTCCCACAAAGCAACACAATCAGCGCCAAAAAGTTTAGACATTCACTAGAAAGTATTTCAATTTAGTATACTTTTCTATAATTGACGATTTACCTGACTATGTAAATTGTCCAGCTGCATTAAGCTCCACACATCCGGCAACCCGTGAAGACTAAAACAAATGCGAAAAATTATTTGCAAATACTATTTCACCCAAGTGTGCTATTTAGCATTAAAGCCTTCTCGTGGTTCTTTCAGTGGCGCCACTACGTCACGCTGCTGATAACAAAGATTGTTCACTGTATTCATGGATGGCACAAATTATATTTACATCACTTGTTTAAAACAACAGCAGATAGGAGTGTTCTTGTTCTTTTTGAAGTGTCCATTTCTTGGTGATGAACATGAGGGACTGGGGGATTGCAGCTGCCTTAACAACCCACAATCCACCAACATGTTTTACAATGGATCAACAAATGTAGACACAAAGTAAGACGTCTTAATATTTGGCCCATTTACATGAAAAATGCTAAAGAGGTCTGAGGCGTGAAATCCAACTGCAGCCCATACATGAGTCAAAAATACACAAAATCCAGTATCCTGCCTCCTTTTACCCAGTCACATGGTTATGGCGTACTTGGCAACTTCCACCAGATCATTTTCGATTTCTGAATGAATCATTTTTGTTCATGCAGACATGGTTCTAAAACATTGCATAAACACATGGCTTAATGACAACACATCCTAGCGCAATGCTTCCCTGACTAGCACCACACTGAGCAATGTGCCCTCCCCCCTGCATCAATGCCAAAACAGGAAACTAATTCAACACCCCCATGTGCTACATATGGAAAATATAATTTTCTCACACTAAAGGAAAAGACTATGCATTAATCAAGGACCCAGAAATGAGTGAAAGCCTTGCTGTCTAAATATACCCTGATAGCAATGTGGAGGAGCCTAATGAATGAGACTGTGGGAGCCCTCTGCATTATAAACCAAGCGAACACAAAACAGCCAGATAAACAGCCCACCTGCCTGTTCCTGTTCCTAACCTGTCATTTGTGGAATAATTCCAGCTGGTAAGAGGCCATGAGTCGGTACATTTAATGGATAAGAAGACTGGAAAGGGCAGATGATTGGTTGATTTAATAATCTGTTACTAAAGGGTGATCTGAGCTATAAAGAGGAGGTGCACATTTTCACTCGCAGGGCCTGTTCAAGAAACATCTTCCTCTCTCCTTGCCCCAAGACAGCTTTGATTTCCATCTAAAAGAAATATATGGGTGTATGATAATACCCCCTTGTTCAGGTTTTTACATTCTTGCCCAATCCTTTCAGACAAGCGTATAAAGGCATTTAAAGAGAAGAGACATTTTTGGACAGAGCCATAACTACCATTCCTCCTACACCCACTGACTCCCTTTCAGACATTTCTTCTGTCTCTCTGCTGACCTGCTGATTCTACCAACTTCAGTAATGATGCGGAATGAGATGTGACAACACAGAAATACAAATCACTTGTAGAGTCATGTTTAGCCACAATCACAACTTCTGTCCTAGTCAGTTTTAAAACATGTTTCCAAAAAAAAGGTATAGGACATGAACACATACAAAATGTCTCTTTTTTCAATAATTCACATTTTTGTACACAAGTAAATTAAGAAGCATTCACTAACAGTGAGTCATTTTCTAAGAGAGACAGTAATTTGGAGAAGTCACTGTCATCTAAGTGATGCGCCTTAGATGAGCACTGTGTCTACTTGTGTCCATTAATCAAGTGCCATGTAGCCAATTCAAGGTACCTTACCTAAGGAAAAAAGTTGGCTCATTGAATAGTACCATAACTAATCATCATAAGAAATTAACCATATCAAAAAATCCTCCAATCAAAAACCATGAACACATAACAGTGCGCATACATTAAGTATGATCTGTCCCTTATGAAAAACAAAACAAAAAAAAGTCACATTTGATATATGTGAATGTAAAGAATGAAGTGACCTTGCCAAAGATAGAAAGCTGAAAAACACCCATTTCAAATACAATGGGCCACTGCAGCGCATCTCCCCAATAATGCATGTACACAAATAAAGTAAAAATAAGAGAGATTACCCCTTAAAAGCAGAAATGGACAAAAATACTATACCTATTTTATCTATTTAGTGTCTATGCCAAAACATTGCCATTGGCAAATGAAGCTCCATGGTCACTGGTACTCCCACACCGGGATTTAATTCTAACTCAGTTTCACTTCTTTTCCTTTCCCTCTTCCTTCCTCAGAATCTGTTTTCCATATCCAGTCTAGTTTGTGGCCTCACGTGGCCTCTTCCTCACCTTACACATCACACTCTCCAAGTGACCTCCATGTGATTGACAGCAGTGGTGCAGTCCTTCAACCCCATGATCACCTCTTACTTCCGCATTAAAAGAATGTGACACTCATCAACATTGCCTTGATGTTTTTCCTTCCTCCTTAATGCACCATTGAGAAGCGCAGGATTTGAGCATGGTGGCAGGTACTGTTGCATAATGGGGGGGTTGAATGTTTTATCCAAAAGAAAACACACAAAATTCAATGTACCCAAGACTTCTAGGAGTGCCACTATGTTGTGTGTAAAAAAAGAAAAAGAAAAAAAAGAAACATGTGAAAGAGCCAGTAATTCAATTTTCCCGTCTGTCTCTCAGCTTCCCTCAGTGGTCAACACTGGAATTCTGTTACTGGCTGGAATAAATGGACTCATGGGACTCACATTTTTATATCCACTCAATCTGGAACTCTAGCACACACAGAGTTCACAACTTCTGGCCACGGTCAGGTGAATAAGGCTTAATTGCAGGATTTTATTTACGATGCAGAAGGTATAGTTGGACAAAGTGCACAGAGATCAAGCTGGATCCATAAGTAGTGTAATGAGGATGTGGCCCTCCCATTTTACCCTGCCTCTAAATCCCTTCCCAACTTGTGATAGCTTTCCAGCCCACAGACAATACTTGTCTCCCTCAGTGTCCTCCAAGACTGTTCATGGTACTAAGTTACACTCGAATCTCGTCATCATCCTCATCCATGAAGGAGAAATCTCTGTCGTCTTCCCCACGTGGCGAGCTGTACTTTGCACTGTCTGTGTCCATGTCATGCAGATGGTTATGAGGCTTCTCCTCCAGGGCGGCGGAGCCAGAGCTGGACACAGAGCAGCTGTCCAGGTGATGGTGGTTGTTCCTGGTGGCCAGCTCTGGGGTGTAGGGATCAACCATGGTCTTCTGCTGGTACATGCTGCGAGGAGGTCTCACTGGGGCCTGGTCTTCATCCTCCATGGGTGGACTGAAGGAGGGTGACCCACGGCCCTCGCTGCCCTTGCCTTCCTCGTAACCTAGGTCATCCTCTTCCCAGCCTTTCTTTTCCATCACACTCAGGATATCCCCCAGCATAGAGGGGCCCAAGTCAATGTGGAAGGACATGATAGACTCTGCGTGCTTCATCCCACTTCCCTTGGGCATGGATGGAGGCAAATCTGTAAGCTCACCGAAATTATGCTCATCAAATTCCGCGTCCAAAGTTGCCATAGCTGCTGCTCCATTCACTGGCTTGCTGTCAATCTCCGACAGCTTCTTCATCGGGCTGGAGGAGACACTTTTTGGTAGTTGGCTACCCCTGCTGATGTCCTCTTCATTTAGGTAAGGCAGGGATATGGCATTTTTCACAAAGTTGGATGAGCCGCCAGAGGATCCTATCATATTGGTGTCGTACTTGTCTCCCCGGTTGACTGACTGGGAGCGTTTGCTGCCTCTGAAGGTGCGGGACAGCAGCCCTTGTTTGGACCCTGGAGAGCCCTGCTTGTTTTCTGGCTCCCTAGGAGGTTCTCCTGACCGGGAGCTGAGAAAAGAAGTATCCCCAAAGGCATCCCCGCCCCGGCCCACATGCATAGTGTGGCGGAAGTCCCCCAGTGGAGCGCTGATCATCTCTGCGGTCAGGTCAGCCCGAGACCGCCGCTTAGACTGGTTAGAGTTAGACACCAGCTGTTTCAGGATAGGCATGATGGCAGTCTCTTAATTATAAATCCACAGACAAAAATTAAAAATAGTTCACAAGTTGGTGCTATGAGAACTCAGTTGAATTCCTTCCTAAGTTCAATGGAAACTGAGTGGGATGTTGTCAAAGGGAGTATAATTCCAGGTGTTTGGTGTGTGCAGCCATTATGGTCCTCCAGAATCAAACCAGTTCCAAGCTCAGGTTCCAGCTTACCCTTGGATCAGCCTATGGGGAAGAAGAATTGAAAGAATTAAAGCAACATCAGTTATTATGTAAACTAAGCCTAACACAGAAACTTGGCAAGCAATATGGAAACTCGCTACTAATACCATCAGACAGCATTTCTGATGTGCTAAACTACGCTGCTGGAAGTGTGACATACCACTTTAACTGCTACTCCAGTGAGCTACAGCTTTTCACTTCTCATCTATTTCTCTCCTGACCTCATCTGCATCAACTTTGGAAACTTTTGTTGCCAGAGCTTTGAAATGAAGCCTCACTTGAATGGTTCCAAACTCTAGCAATAGCTTTTATATTCTGAGGTCTGTGAGGGTGTTATGTAATGGTGTAGAAAAGCTTTCTGGGATAAAGTTGACAGCACTTTCACTTTACTTCAACCTACTAATAATAACACAATGAAGTTTGTCACTGCAATAGATGCTGTCATTAAAACATTTTGGTCCAAGAGAACTTCTGATACATTTTTTGAACTGTTTCTAAAACTGCTGGTAGGCTGTTACTATGCTTAGTTTTTGAAGGGGTTGCAGTGTCTTCTGTCGCTGCTGTGCTTTAGTTCCCATTCGGGCCCCTGGCTGTTACATAACCAGCAAGACACAGGATACTGTGAGCCCAAGCAGTTCAAGCTGCGAGCTAGGCATAAAAGAATGAAGAAAAAAGAATTAAGTGGAACAGCATTTCTTCAGCTTGGATCAACTTACAGCACAGCGCCGAAGTCCGGAGCTGCTGCATTCTGTTCTGAACCTTCTGTCATCAAGAGATCAAATGCCTCCGCAGCTAGTGGAGCTTCTTATCTTTCTCTAGATTTGTGCCTTCATCTCTTCAGCCTAGAAGATGTTTGAAGGCCTCCGAGAGAATATCTTGTTCTGTCTATCACAGCCTCATTATATCTCTTTTCCACTGAACACATATCCATGGAAACTCCTGATATAGCTCCACATCAGCTCTAGTAATAGCACAACAAGGGACTGCTGTGAGCTTGCTTTAGTGAAAAAAATAGTTGTAACTCTACACTAGATGTGTATGATTTACTGCAGTGCCTCTGATTTCACCCAGGTCACTTTGATCCTCAAGCTGCCGTGATGATCTATGACTTAATAAGCAGATCATATGGGTCTTTCCAGCAGGGTCCACTTAGTTAGGCCAAGCTGTCCTCAAGTCGCCACTGACCGCAGCCTTGAAGCATTATCTCAAAACAGATTGGTGTGGAGAAGCAGTTTAAAACGCCCACAGGTAGGCCGGCCACAATCCACTAGGTCCATGTGTAAATGATATCAACAAGGGTTTCAATTGTTATGCCCAGACAGCTATCCCATCATTCTCAGTGTTTTCAAACTGGAGCTGAAGCCCACGCTCTAGGCCTGTACGTGTGCCCCGTGGATGAATGAGGCCTCAGGCGACAATATACCAAAGAAACGTCATCCGTGAAAACATTTGCATCTCTGACAACAAGAGCCTATTCAGTTGGAAAGGCAACTGTACTACCAGCAAAGAACAGAGTGGGGTTTGATAGATGATAAGCTAAAGCTGTTTTTTTTCTTCCACTCTTCTTTCAAAAGACGGATGATCCCTGAAAAGAACTGAACCCTCTCCATTGCCAAGGTTTTATCTTCTTTATTCAACAATTTCATACAAGCTTTCTTCACTGTTTTTGCTGGCCTCGAGGAGGAGTTGTATTGCCCCTCAACAAAAGAAAACTACACAAAAAAGACCTAATACTGGGCCTTAACAATAGTCCTTTAACAGAAGTTATTAAGAGTTCAAGTTTAGACCCTGGGCCACAATAACTGGAAAGGGCTATCTGTTTTATGAAAGCACTTTAAAGAACCAACCGACTGCCAACAAATTATATCATTATACTATGTAGCTCAGAGCAAACACTTATCAAGGTAAGTCCCCCTAATAGACTTACAGTGTTAAGATTTATGCAGGGTGATCTATTGCCATTAGCTAATAATAGCAGGAGTATTACAATCTGTAAAATGCTAGTCATTTCTGGCACTTTCATAATGTGTTAGCTTGGTGTAGGATACAATGTGTCACATTTGGCTAACATAACCAGCTTCCACACACAGTGCTCAACAGTCAAACCCTCCCCTCTTGGTAATCATTGCTGTATTAATATCAACCCTTTGCCAGCTACATTTAATACATTAAGCAATACTGACAGTGATGGAATTAGACCCACTGAAATAAATATGCCATTATGATTAGGAGTTTCTAGTCTCTGGCATACAAGGAGCCATGGCATGTAAGGCAACAAGCTGGATTTGGAGGCCTTTTTGTCAAAATCAGACTGTGACTGTCCAGTCAAAGACAACTCATATGTTCCTCGCTGCTGCCCCTATAGTGCCTCGTTTCTCTATGGCAACATCAAATCACACCACTGACTACCCAGCAAGCTTCCTGCCTCTAAGCCGGAGGGGAGAGAGAGAGAGAGAGAGAGAGAGAGAGAGTCCTTTATCCCCTACAGGGTGAGATCACCTCATGCAGATGGATTAACCCTTCCTGCTGGCCACATGGAGGGCAATAAGACAATCACCACAATGACACAGTAGTGGGGAATGCTTTTGATGTGCTTTGTCATTAGAAAACATTCAGTTTCAGCATAAAAGATGTCAGGGGGTAGTCAAATATCAAAAGGCACAAACCTCACACCTTGGGTCATTCTAGGAAATGGCCCATTTCATTTCTTATAGGGGCCCTTGGTGTTTGATGAGGAATAGTTTCAACCCCCCCAGGATCATCAAGACCCCATTATAGCGGGCATTACAAAAGAAGAAGAATAGCCTGCAGGCGGTACTGTCATCTTAAGTTCTAACCTTTCAGTGCTTTTTTAAAAGCATAAATCATAAAGAAAGGCAGTATCAAGTACATTCTACAGTTTCAAAACAACATTCCAGAGGGTAGTGGTTTAAAGAGTCAGTTCAACTCTTGAGCCAAAGCAGATGAAAGTGAGGTTGTGTTCAGTGGTGTTTCACTTAAACGTCTAGACAGCTAGAAAAACACTAAATCAAAGCTGTGCCATTTGCCTTTACTTAGACATTTTGCCTAAGTCAAAGTGGCCACCAGGGATTTCAGTCCGCCCTGTATGGCCCATAATGCTTTCAGGACAGAGCTGGGGGCAAAATTCCATCTCAGCACTCTTCCATAAGCTGGACAGAGAGGTGGGTCATACTACTGCTCCACGACTACAAAAATCCAGACAAGAACACACATAGTAAAACATGTTTGTGTTACAGCTTGAATTATATACAGGGAGAGCTAATGAGTACTTTCGCATGTTTTTTTTTTTTTCCCGTTGGGAATCTTTTAACTTTTTGCCTCAGCCGGCGTGCCAGCTGGTGACGATGGCTTTATGTAACCGAGCACTCCCAGGGCCACATGACACCAGCTCAAACTGAGACAAGTGGTGACAGGGCCATGAATGATTAAGAGCATCTCATGTCGCCCACAGACTCTGACTCGTACAGAATGACGTCACGACAACTGCCACGCTCATCAATGTAAACTCTCACTCTTGTAATCCTGTGGATCGCATGCGCCACTCAATCCTTCCCAATATCCCATGCTACTTTCTCCCTCTCCTTCCAGCAGATGCCCAGGCATTATGGGCTTTGGGGATGTCGTCCAGGCTGCTAAGACTATCCACTCTCAGTTAGACCACCTTGGAGCTTAACCAACACACATACACCAGCAGTTGCCGGTTTTATTTTAGATGCCATTTTAATTTTTAAACAGAAAGACAGAGAAAGGGTGTATCATTTATTCACAAGGTGGAAGCTACCATGTAAGTGTAATATGAAAGCAGTTACACAGCAGTCGAGAAACCGTAACATTTCTCTGGTGTGCTGCCTTGCTGCCAATTAGAACTCGACTTGAAATTATTCTTTCTGTTAAATAAAAATGTGCTTCCTCGGTTACTATTATAATAGGCTTGGAACTTGAGTTGGAGCTCACTGGAGCTCCTTGTAAGCTCTTCTGTTTTATTTTTCCATCAAAACAAGCCTACTTCACTAGGCACCTTAATACTTAAAGCTCCACTAGGCAACTTTGCACATTGGTGACTCCAACAAGACTTCAATACCCAGAAATAATGTAATGTTAAGCCAGTAGACTGCACACAGCATGCTTGTGTTTACCAACCCAGCCAGTCTGTAATTGCTTTATACCAAAGGATACCAAAGAGATGAGAGAGACACAAGATGTAATGCTGGTGAGTACAACTTTCTCTCAGCAGAGTGACTGCTTACTGATGTTTAGGAGACAGAATGTGTTTTGCTCTTAAGTTATGATTTGTCACCCTCTGTACCCAGAGAAGTTTCCGTACCCAGCAACAGAATCCCATTTACACAAACAGGGTTAATCTGTGGAGGATGGAGCACTCTTCTCTATTACTGCCATACTATTTGATTTAGGTTTACAGGATGAGTGCATTTTTACATAAAAATCTTGCTAAGTGCAGCTTGAAGCCCTCAGTTGTTTGTTTTATCCAAAGACATGCTGTGCAACACAGAAACCCCTCTGTCTGAGCAACAAGGAAACCTCTGCTTTGTTTAACCTTGAACTAGCTAGAATCCCATCCATTGTCCCCACCACTAACAAAAGGCCTGGGCTATTCTATTGTTCCCAATATTGAGGTGCAAATGAAATTAGGAGTTACTGCATCCATAACATTACTAATCAATTAATCAATGGGGCTCCATAAGAATGGCAAGTTCTCAACCCTGACAAAAGAACTCAGGGTTACTTCATTTGCCACCACTTGGAGAGGCCCATGACCCTAAGCCCAAAAACTTGGTTCCCACGGGGTGAGAGGCTGACAACGTTAAGAGTATTGAACCAACAATGTAGAAAGGCCAACATGTTCATCAGCAGTAACATGTAGAGCACATAAATAACAAAATGCATTTATAGTGTTTGTCTCTCCAAGTTATGCATGATTCATTGCTGTGGATGTATCATTATGAAATCAGTTGTGCTGATGACATGTCTAATGTAGCCAAAAGAACAGCTGAGGCTTTGTTGTTCAAAGCAATGAGCTGCTTCATGCTTTCTTCATGCCCCAACTTCTTAGGGTTGATTGCCCATGAAATCGCTTCTATAAAAGGGATTCAAAGAGGCAGGGAAGAAAAACAGAAACAAATAAATAAATAAAAGTCAGGGACAATAGCACATGGTGACAATGCTCAATATCACAATTAAAATTATGTATTTAGAGAAAATTCTTAAGGTTTGCCTTAATATTGCAAGGTCATATCCACATCTGCAGCAGGCTATAAGGAATAAAGAAACCCATGAGTCCCATCAACAATGTGTGGAACTGATGTAGCCCACCATCCTGCAGATGCTGCCTTGCTGTGACCTTATCAGCAAAGCTTTCACTTCAGTTTACACAGACTACAAGCTGATCCATATGCTTTGCCTACAATGCCTGTAGCATGTTAAACAGTGAACCTGAGGGCCATATATAGAAAACAGATGCAAACAGAAAAAGTGAGATGGGTGAAAATTTGACGCAGGCACAATAATGATTGATAGATTAACCGATAGAAGACAGAGTAACAGATAGACAGAACAGTAACAGATGTAACCAGATTCTGAAGTTGTGCACCAACCTCTCACTGTCACATATGTAATATTGCATGTTTAACTGTCAATTGTTCTCTCTTAATGACTACCTTCTTCAGAAATAACCAGTTTTTCCTGTTTAACCTCATATCTGCTCGGAAAGCTCTAAGGCTAGCCCTCATATGACAAATGTCAGAAATATCTGACACTGGCCATTCACATTTTCACTGAATAACATCAGACAATAGAACGCACAATAATAATAAAGAAAGAGAGGATGTATGGCCTGATCACCCATGTGTGTCCAGAAAAACGGTGGACACAGTCAGGTGTCACTCGGGCTATCAGCAAACATGATCTCACAGTAAACAGATCCAGTGCACGTAAACATTGTGGGAGGTGAAGGGTTAATGCTGCACGGGGTGGTCTACAGTCACTTAGGCAATACTGAAACAGAATAGCTTTCTGAGGGGAGCTGAAAAATAGTAAAAAAAAAAAAAAAATAACATTACAAAATTGGCAGAAGACCTTGCACAGGGAATTAGCAAGATTAGTAACAAAGGACTCCTACTTCCTTCTTGGAAACAGACTGAGCTATGAACCATGTCACTCCCTGTACCGATGTAATGATGCAGCTGACCACAGACAAAAAGATTGTATTAGTAATAAGAATTCCACGAAGTAAAGCATTACAAGTTAGAGTAGTTTCAATAAAACAATATTTATTTATCATTAATATGCAAATTTATGCAGCAAAAATGCTCAAAAATATAACTAGCTCGCCTACTTCTATCCTGTGGTTTAAGTATAACATTTGTATCACGCATTGTTCTTGAATTATTGTTACAGACATACAGACGCCTCCATGATGACATAAAGTCCTGCATGAGATCTACCATGGTGGGCGGACATAATAAAGATCTATTCTCTTAACAGATTAACAGATTTAACATACTGAAGAACACATGTCCAGATGTGCAAATATGCATGGGATTTACTGATGGTGCTAACATGGTAACAGCATAATATGAAGTACACAACATGGTGGGCTTGAACAGAGGTCAGGAGTGAAGTGATATCATTACTCTAGTCTGTGCAGAGGGTGTTTTATCCACAGAGCAGGCTGATAACATGGTGAACACTCATCATGTTCATGTAAAAAGGCTTTGGGAGACAAGTTCAGACAGCTGAGTTGGGAAAATATACCCACCTCAGCAGGACTGTTGCCTGAGTACTACAGTAGGCCCTCTGTGTGTGTGTGTGTGTGTGTGTGTGTGTGCGATATTTGTGTATAACTAGAGTGAACCAGCCTCCAGGGCCCCAGTGCCGCACAGGCAGGAACAAAACCACAGGAGGATTAAGGGCAGCGTGTTCGACGTGAACAAATAAAGCCAGCGTGCCTGAACCGGCCTCCGCGCTGTGTGACGGGAGCTCAGGACTGCAAACACCACACCTCCCCCCTCCCAAAAAAACCACAAACAAACCAACCCCCCATTGCCCCACCACCACCACCATCCATCCATCCCCCCTCTGTCATGCTCCAAATCCATCTTATATTCCGCTGGTGGGTTGCACAAGACCCTGTTATCTGGGTGCAGCTTTTGCTAGCCGTGCTTAACGTTCACTGCTGACCCCGTAACACCTAGGTAACACAAGCGCCACGTGATCATGTGGAGTGATGTGTTTTTAATCTTTACAAATCCTAACATCCCTCTACAGAGGAGAGGCTTCCAAACGATTTCTCTGTGTTTCCAGCCAGTCGCCATGCTGGCCTTTTATAAAGCTGTTACTCCTGCATGGTTGGGCAAAGCGTGTGGTCAGATACCGGGTGGCCTGCCATGCTGCGCTACAGCCCAAGAGGGAGGAGAGGAATCTTGGCAAATAGCTAATTAGATAGACGAGGAACATGTCTCTTAGTTGCCTAATCTGCCTTTGCACATGACAAGTCCCCGAGGGCTTTGGAAGAAAAAAAAAATTCCCGTCGATCTATGAATAATATCCTGTGTGAAAATGTGGTGACGTTCCCTTTCCTGCAAAGAACCAATAGAGAGGAACCTGGAGACTCACCAGGAGGGGAGGAGCACAAGCCTTCCCTTGTGGAGCAACATTACCACAGGGACTTTTGAAAAGGAAAGGCACAGATGGGGGCACTGAAGAGAAACACGCCCTCAAAGGGGTGGTGGAGGGTGGCACTGCTTTGGATTCACTCCCGACGTATTCATGCCAACACAGTGACAGAAGTTCTTTCACTGAGTCCTGCATAAAATGTATACAAAATCTCATTAGGACTACAGAGTAGGGGAACTGTACTACAATGTGTGTCTGTGTGCGGCTGTTTGCCTGTTCAAATGTATGTCTAATTAATCACTGAAGCCCTCCCCATCAGTCTGTAATTAATAGACAGTACTCTCGCCTGGTAGCAAAGTACAGAATTCAAGCCAAGAACTGGAATGAACGTTCCAATAGCTGCTGGACAATAGAGCAAAGCAGAGCCTCTATCAGGGATAGAGAGCCAGTACAAAGCACTCTATTGGAGAAGAGATGCCCACGCAGCTAATGCCACAGTTGGTTTGCATTCAAGTTTATAAGTGCAATGATACGATGACAATGTAGCAAATCTGGCTGTACTTTGTACCCTTACACTTGTTAATGGACAATTGGTTGTTCATGAACCATAACAGAGCACCGCAGCGATCCAGAGCTTCCAGTTCCATCGCCTTTTATTATGAATCCCACTGTATCTGGGCCAGATACGCCCACAAGCACTGTGATTGGTCATTTAATTGGTTGGGTGTATTGCGCATTTGCTAAAACAGCCGTGACAGGACAGATGGGAAAGCCTCCATGTCCTGCCCAGATCTCTGGTGAGATTGATAATTGCTCGTCAGAAGAATGGGAAAACGCATTGGGGTACAAAATGACTGACTTCATATTAGGTCTAAAGCTGATGCTGACTACTTTGATTAACATCTTGGGGTATGACGTGGATGTCTTGATGTGGTGTGGGAGAAGTTTTAAGCTGCAATGAAAAAAAAGAAAATTGTAAGCATTAGCTAGCTTAGCATTTAAGCAGTTGTCATTGACGCTACCTTCTCTGCTAGTTCTCAACTTGATTCTAGTGGAAGTTACTATCGTTAGCATACCTGATAATCAACAAACTATCTAACAAAATCCAGAATACTTATTTATGTGTTATAAGAAGAGTATTTACAGCAAAGAGTGACATTTTTGTTTGGGAAAAAGAACATATTCTTACTTCTTCTCAACACTCTTCGAACGTTCTCTTGGCCTCATGGCATATATCCACACCTAGTTTGTTAGTTTGTTAGATATACAATAGTTTTAAAAACAGATTAGGTCAGTATGTGACCTTCCACCATGTGGTCTTCCTCATGTCTTGGTTTAACATACATAAAAAGGACAAAATTATTGGTGAAGGGAACCAGAAAACCCAATTATTTTTGCCAACAACAACAACAAAAAAGATAAAGGCAGTGCCTTGGAAGCTCCAACCACTTTGATGGTCTATGGCAGATGTTTTTCCTTCAAAAAAGAGACTGAGAGGTAGGCCAGTGGTGCTCGCAGGTGGCTGAGAATGAGGCCTTGGAAAAGTGCAAAATCACCAGAGAGATAAGCAGTGTGCAGATACCAGTTTGACAAACAGGGAAGCCCTAACACAGCAGTTACTTCACACAAACACATATTTGCACATACAAACCTGCAGGCACCACACAGACCGGACACTGACACACATACACACACACACACATACACACACAAACTCGGCAGGAGGCTTTTCACTGTGACTGGAAGATAAGTGTCTGTGTGGACCATTTCTGCAATGTGTCAACTTCTCAACAGCTTCTGCCCTTTTATCAGAAGGCCTCCACTGAAGCCAAACACACTGGCTAGAGAACGGCTATAAAGGCCAGGGGCACTGAGCCCACACTGACAAGATGAGATAATAAACCCCATGGAGCTCACTTTAACAACGCCAAAAGCAGTCAACAAAACACTCACTGACAAAAGATCTACCATCCAACAAAGAGCACACGGGCCAACAAACATGGCCACTTCAACCCTATAATACCAATTCACACCAGTTGATGAGCTGAAAATCCCACTGGAGAAAACAGGGCAGCGATAAAAGCTGACACACGTATAAAGCTGCTGCCCCATTGTTAACGTAATTGCATCCTTGCTAAATTGTAATACCTGCAGCCAGTGAGGTCTGAGTATGTGTGTGTGGTGTGTGCATGAGTGTGTGCTTGTTGTCCCTGCAGTGACTCTTGGGGAATGTCCAGCTAAGCAGACAAGGATCAGTTTCATCTCAGCTCACCTACACACATGGCAGGCAGGCATCTGAGCCAGACAGAGACAGAAAGGCGACGGGACATTTGGTGAGAGCCGGGCACGCTGTCATTGGATACAGAGTGGTAACTCAAAGTGATTTCCAGCATTGTTCAAGCTGGGGCAATCAGCACACATTCTGCAATCTAATATAGGCAAAATTTAAGCATGAGCGTATTACACTATATCAGCCCAAGAAGGGAAATGTTCAGTGGAGAGCTAGGTGATATTTCAATATTATACTGATATTGTGATATGAGACTAGATATCACCTGGAAGGCTGGGATTCTGGATATCATAACATAGTCATATGTCATAAGTATTTAAGAAGTGTTATAAAAAGGGTGTCTTTTCCTCGTTTTAAAGGCTGCATTGCAGTAAAGGGATGCAATTTTCTTACCTTATTAGACTGTTGTAGCTGTTCTATTATTTGCTTCTACCTGATATTGGTCATCATATCCACATTACTAATGATTGTATATAAAAAAAAAAAAACCTTCTCTTTTGAAAAGTTATCCCTACAATATCGATATTGGTGTATTCAGTGAATGATATTGTCATATTTGATTTTGTCCATATTGCCCAGCCCTCCTCAAAATGATTACCAACATTATTCCAGCTAGATCAATTAGTGCATATGCTACAATCTAATGGGCCAAGAATAGGAATCTTCAGGGTATCCTGGTTTTATATCAGCATGCAAATCAGCTCTAACTGATATTACTAAAAGCATTTAAAGCAGATTACATCTGACTACATGAGACTCACATCTTTACCATTTGTAATACAAAGCTGTGGATCTGTGGCCCAGATCCAAGCAGATGATCAACATGCCCAGTGTTTGCTTTCAGGAATCAAAGTGCTGCATTACATGCTGATTTAGTCAGGAAAGTCCCTCTAAGAAGCAAATGTCATCTTACCACCATCCAGTCTCTCTCTCTTTTGGTTTCCTTGAAGTTAGCTTTCGTTTTGATTTTCTATGTGGATTTGGCATCGAAGTAGTAACTCGGATTTCCTGAAAACACTGAGTGGCTTATATCTGCAAACATTACAAACATTAAGTACGTGTCATGGGAATGCATGCAGATGGTCTTCCGTTGTGGCTGTGTTTACATGTGTGGTTGTACATGTTTGAATGTGTGCGAGGGAACTAATAAGCTCAAAGTCCGTCAACAATTCCTTAGTCAGCCCGCCTTGTGCTGCTGGCAGACAGGCGTGTACGAGATCAAGGGTCATCAGGGAGATTTGGCCCTGTTCCCTGAGTGTGTGGTTCAGAAGTCACAAACAAGACAGTTTCTCATGAGCATCGGGCCTCTCTGTCATGGCCAAAACACACAAAAGAAACACACACCCTGTCTGTTCCCAAAAGGCGAACGAAAAGTCACCATAACTGAGGAACCTGCATGTCACAGTGAGCACAATGGAGCAGAGGAAAAAGCAAGAAACAAAACAGTGCCTCTGATGTAAAGTAAGATAAGAGCCAAGCCCTTTTGGCACACCCAAACCACTCACTCACATAGTAAACACACAAACACACATACAAGATTGACCTGAGACCTGATCCACATAACAGATACGGTTACCCACTGTTCACACTGATTCACCTGATACAAAGAGACAAAGGGCTGAGATATTTATTTATTTTGCTGAGATATATTATGTCAAAGTATTGTCACCTTTGAGCATGTTCTATTCAGAAGACTAGATTGCTGGCCTGGATAAGCCCTCCAGAGGCCGAAGCAGGATGTTGTAAATCCAGCCTTTATTCATGAGAAGACCAGTAATTCTCACAGAATTAACAGACAGAGAATCAAGACAGTACCCTATAACAGCTTCATGTTTCTTTTTCCCATCTCATGAACACCATCAGAATCCCAGCTTGAATTTATCCTCTGCGGGCACAGAGGTGACCCAGCATTCCTCCTTTGTCTTTTCAGCGGCGGTACGCTTGAGAGAGACCACCTGTTTCTGTGTCCGTACACAGCCGGAAAACAATGAGGGCTCGCTGAACTGTGAACGGGCCAAAGCCTCGACCTGATCGGCCAGCTGCGCACCACTAGTCATGTGTGTTTTCAATGCATTATGACCCCGGTCGCTGTCTGGTCCACGCATATTGCACAACTGAGCAAACGGCAAGGCCCCGCTGTCAAAGCAATAGTGGCTGAGGGTGGAGGTGAGGTGGTGGAGGGTTAATGCAATCATACTTAGTTAATGTTTAACCATGTTTTCCACTGCGGCCGGCATTAGTGCTGTCACAGACAACAGAGCTGACCGAAAAACTATTGAAATTGCATGTCGAATTTCAATAGAAATCTTCAACAAACGCTGGCAGGTTCACTGCCAGCACAATTCAGCCAATAAATCTGGTATAATTATACATCTACTGCTGGATTATTATCAATTAAGCTCAAATGGTGTGAGCACTGTGGTTGTCCTGGTTTAATTACAAAGTGAAAGGCAATTTAGTCTGCTTCTAAAAGAGAAACTGCGAGGCTTCCCGAAAGAAGTATTTTTTCGAGACTGAATGGTGTTCGGTTAGCGCCAGTTATATAGTCATAGCCTTGCCAGCATGTCTAAATAACAATGAAGCCGTGACACATGTTGCAAAATGTGCTGCTGCGTTCACAATAAAAGATTCCTGAGGATGTGGAGGGGAAAGGTGTGTCGGCTGATGAAGGATGAAATGTCCTTCACCGGTGAATTTCTGTCCAACAGAAACCGGCGAGGATGTTCTGAGCCCTTCGGTATGTGAGGCCAACCCATGGGGCTGCCTCCCATTCATCTTCAGCCTCACTGGAGTTGTCTTGGGTGCAGACATGATAATAAGGTATTATCTCAACCGGTTACACAGCTTTAAACAATACCCTGCAGCCATAAACAACCAAGGGTGCTGTAGGAGTGGAAAATGAAAGCTATAAATATACAGCAAATCTTTGATTGCCATTTGTTCTGAACAACATATTGTTTTTTTAGGTGAAGCATGTGTTCCAAAGTTCTTAGTCAGTCAAATACCCTCTGGTGTTGCCAAGGAGAGGATGAAAATATTTCAGCGTGAAGCATCGTTACACCACACACATGGACGTGGTTCTTCCTGCTGAACCGGTTATTTACCTCCACACTGGTCATGTTACTCTGACAGTAACCAAAACAGGTAAAGGTCTTAGCCGTACAGTGGCAGGTGCGTGCAGCTCATTGCCAAAAATGAACAACTACAGAACGCAGCCTTTTGTTTGGGAAGAGCCATGATATACAGCTGTCAAAGGAACGGTTCAGGTACCATTGCCCCAGAGTAAGCGCTAATGTCTGCGATCTGGTCTATAGTACTTTTTGGGGATCCAACACACCTTTCTGGATGAACAGAAGACACTGTATAGCAAGGTGTGGACATGAGCTCTATTGTGCCATTATACAACACCCTGCTAGGATTTCCCTTTGGGTAATAGAGTTACAGCATAGTGATGATTGGACCTGGAATGTCAACGGGTTTGCAGTGAAGTCAGCTACACAGTCAAGTGACGAGTCTAAACCTCTAACACCATGCAACATTTGAAGAGTGTCATTCCAAAATGAGAGCCTCACCATTTGAAAAACCCAAGATTTGTTCTCAGATCACCAAATATCACCTAATTAAAACGAATGAAGTCCTTGTTTTACTTACTGGACTTTGCATATTTTATATATACTGGACAATAACAGGTAATGTTTAACTACCAAAATAGATATATGGCATTTTGGACAAGAGCTCTTCAGTTGTTAAAGTTCACAGTTAATTTTAGTCTGCGAAAAGGCTGAGGACAGTGACTTAATATTGCCCTCCACTTTCCATGTAAAGAGGGTTCAAAGAATAAAGTCAGCGTGATCTCTCTTCAGTTCAAAGACCTCTGTGCTTTCTTTTCGGGCAGGGTGGATCCTGTAATTGTCTCAGACAAAACAACCCTCCTCGGGGTGTTTACCACGATCCTCAGCCCTGTCCAATATCAACAGCTGAAAAGGTGAGGCATCCCTCAATGATTAATATTTAATGGGAATTTATTATACGCGCACAGAAATAACCCACACTCGGCTAAGTCGGGACAGCGTTCAGCTTTGGGTCTCTGAAATAAAATACACAAACACTTTGCAACTACAACCTGTAACAGTCAGTGGACTCCTGCATGTATTTAAATCACTTTAATGTTTTTGGCTGTGATGTATGACAAGTAGATTCAGAGGTTGCCATTCTAAACTCTGACCAACGTAATTAATCCTTATCTTAATTGACAACCACAACATGACCCTTGAGCTTTGGGCAAGTTACTCTCTTTGTGTTATGT
Organism: Neoniphon sammara; assembly: GCA_900302535.1. Taxonomy (NCBI): domain Eukaryota; kingdom Metazoa; phylum Chordata; class Actinopteri; order Holocentriformes; family Holocentridae; genus Neoniphon; species Neoniphon sammara. Next base: position 550 of record OMKZ01015248.1, on the reverse strand, counting down.
CTCAGAACAACACATTTCTGTTAAACTATCAATTATTCAGCTGCATCTTTGTTATGGCTGGCCGTCTGAGTGGGTGGATCAAAATGGTTTATCATTAAGTGGTGGAAACTTGAGTTCTCATGTGCTGTTATTTCTCAATTCTATGCTCTTTTGTGCGGGCCAAGTAATACTGCCAGTGCCCTTCAGAGGGCCAAATGTCAAGCCTTTCTCCCATCATTCCCTCTAAGTCTCCTGTAGAGCCTGGGATAAAGGTGGGAGGACTGCAAAGCCCGCAAAACATTTTTTCACGGGCGTTTCCTGAAGCATGGGAAACATGGGCCTATAAAACAGGCATAATGTACCCTACCTCATCTGACTCTACTTAACTAATTCATAGTCACTCACAACAACAAACCTCATTCTTGTGTGATTAAGCATCTACAACCTGTGGAACCTACACAAAATAAAACCGATGATTCACTGTTGATTCACGGGACGGTTTACTGCCATCCCCCAAACTTCACTGCGTGCAAAGCTGCCTCAAGTCAGCGTTTTTATGAGGAACAGGCTG
>OMKZ01015247.1:0-13148 GCA_900302535.1 Neoniphon sammara | reverse complement strand
TCGGAGAACGTAGCTGAGGTGTATGGCGCCCTGCTCGACAGCATGAACGACTACACCACGGACAGCAGGGGCGACGTCGGGGCCTGGTGAGTTAAACGTGCACGCAGACCGGCACGTATGCACACTCGCTACGCGCTTTTTTTTTCTTTTCAGCTCGCCTCGGGGAGCAGGAATGTTCGCCTGCATGAGGCCTCGGCTGTCTCTCTGTCCCTCCACCTCCGGGACATGAAGACATGTCACACATGTCTCAATGGTAGCCCCGGGCCATGCTTACCTACTCACAGGAATGTCACCTGGCTTGTCACCTGTCCTCACGCTGTGGGATGGGCTGCTGCTTTCACCCTCTATACTAAGCTCTCTCTTTCCTTCATTCTTTTTCTCTCGCTCTTTGTTCGCCCCTCCCTATCTCATACCTTTTTCTTCTCCCTCTCTTTTGCTTTTACTTGAACCCCTGCCCGCCTAGGGACGCATTTCTCTTTTCCCCTAGGTGCCTTCTACTTGTGCTCGCCCAAAATCTATGGCAGTAAGCCATTAATCCCATGTTCCACCGGTCCTCCGCGCACCTGTTTCCACCTGTTCCCATTTGAGTGTTGCTCAACTGTTGCACCTTTTCCAGAGCAGAACAAATGGCCCGATTAACGCTTCACGCAAACAAATCAGGCCCTGCAGCCATGATGCTGATTTGACTGTTCAACTCTCAGATCCACTGGCACTGAAAGGCAATCATAAGATGGCAGGGAGTGCGCATATTTCTGTATGTGCGTTGTTATTAGTTTCTGCTTCATTACATTTTCTATAGCAATAACAGCCACGAGAAAGAGACGGGACAAGTAACCTGGATCTGTGGGAATCTGTGGGTATGATTTAGGCAAGGCAAGGCAAGTTTATTTGTATAGCGCACTTTCAGACACAAGGTAATTCAGAGTGCTTATACAGAAACAGGAACAAGAAGACAAAATATACAGCACAACACAGGCAATAAAAGCAATCAGTAAAACAGAAATAAAAGACAAAAATATTAAAAATTTAGGTTCATAGCCGACATAAACACAAGCATGTAGTTTGCTGAACAGTCACTCTCTCTCTGTCTGCAGGGTGAGAGAGGCAGCGATGACCAGTCTGATGGATGTGACTCTGCTGGTGGTCAGCAGCGCTCCAGAGCTCCTTTCCCCAGACCTGTAAGCATCTGAATTGCTCAACACAAACTCTGTATCGACCGTGTCATATAGCTACAGACACTGTCAGCTCTGAGTGTCCCTGAATAAGCACTGGCCATATAACTACTGATGTCAAACAGCCATTCTCTGACTTGTAGTTTGTTCACTGCCATAAGGAACTTCGGCACCCACTGGATATGCTTTGGTGTGGACACTCGCCATACTTTAGCCTCAGTCCAAATTTGAGCTTTTTATTTTTATCATTATAACGAAGAATCAAGAAATTTACAGAAATCTGTTTGGAAGCCATATGTAAAAAATGTCACATCAGGGGAAATTTGTGACCAAAGTTACCTCTGATAGTGTGATGTCCCACATCTAATAAAGTATCACATTGACCAAATAATAATATCTTAGTCATTTCTCCATAAATTTAGTCGATATAAAAAGAGGTAGTGAATTTGAATTTGGTTATTCTTATCACCTCCTTCTGGACACACAGATGACAAACAATTTATGTCATACAAAGTATATTTATTATACATTTATAATATGGATTTTCTAAATAAAAAGGGTGATATTAGGGATTTTAATATAATGGGGCTCAAAGTTCTCAGGCTCCATGCTTGATTTCAGGAATAGAGCTGAAAATAGTTAATTGAATACAGTGTACACACTTGCCCCTGGACAACTTTTCAGGCTCAGGAAATTCTCTTGCTTTAAGCCTTGCACATATTTGACTCATGCACATTTTATAACTGGTAAGAGTAAGAATACGTTGGAACAGTGCTCAGCAGTATTGAAATTGGTGGAGAGCAATTTATGTAAAGAGTGACTGAGCCAAATTCTGACTTACAGGATGTTAGACTCACTCTGGCCTACAGATCGACTATTACATGACTGAAGAGCGCCCCACTTTACTTAATGATTCTTAAAGAGTGATCATAAACTGCCTCATTATGATCCCTCCTCACATGTTCTCCATTTCTCTGCGTGCAGGGTGAAGTGTATGATATGCTGCCTGGCCCAGCAGGCCGCAGAGAAGATTGACCGCTACAGAGCCCACGCTGGCACCGTCTTCCTGCGCCTCCTCCACAGCACCGAGCCCACAGTGCCTCATATCCCCCACCGACAGGAGCTGCTGAGCATTTTTCCTGTGTGAGTCAACCTTGCTCTCAACCTGCAGCATGAAACCTGCAACAGTTGCAACAAATATCAGTATTATGTGGCATGGGCAAGAAAGATTAGCCATTTATGCAGTTCTAAGTCAAATTTACGTAAAATGTCAGGTGGAACAATTCTTGTTTGTGCACTAGCTTGCAATATTTGTTGACCTCAGACTTTGTTGTTCTCCCTGCTGTGTCTTTCAGCGAGGCGACTGCAAGTCTGAACTGGAATGCTCCGTCCCAAGCCTTCCCCTATATAACCCAGCTGCTGAGACTTCCTCAGTACCAGTACCACACCCTGCTGGGCCTCACAGTGTCTGTGGGAGGGATCACCGAGTCCACGGTAGGTCAACACCACACGGTCTGGGGTGCTACTGGTGGGAGTCCAATCAAAGCAGTGCGATACCATTATATGACTCTATTTTCTCTCAGAACGATGAATTATTGTGTTCGTTGATGCCAAGCATATGTTGTTTTATTCACATTTCAAAACACAAGTTCACATGATGGAAATTAAAAATAAAAAAGGCACATGATTGAGCTCTTCAAAGGATAATAGGCCTTGAATTTTTCTATATTGGCAGCAACTGATTTGTGGTTTTTAGTTGGGAATATAATTGATTTTTTTAATTTTATTGCCCTCAAGTATAGTAGTTTTCTTTTTCCATCAGTTAAATTTATGGAAAAAACAGAACACTAAATGACAGTTTTACAGTGTAAAATAGGCATACTAAAGCTAAAGCCACATCTAAAATGCTAACTGTGAAAATAACTGCTGTATATCTATTAGAAAGAAAAAGATTTCAAATAATTTAAGTAAATAGAATGCGTGTGTTCTCACTACAATGGTGACTATAACAACATCCAAAACAGTGTTTGTCATCTGACAAATTAGGTTTTAATTGTCAATAAACAAAGAATATTATACCAGGACTAGGGCAAGTGTTCATGTAACAAGGCCTTATTCAATGTGATGACTTAAAAAAGAGAGAGATAACACATCCAGAATTGGGAAAAATGGCTGGATACAATACTTAAATTTCACGTATTTATTGGGACAAGTATTCAAATTTTGAAACACATTTCTCTGCCTCACAAAGTAAGATCTGATTATTATGTGAATGATTTATGACCTCTTTTGCCCCAGTGGCAAATCCTGCTGTCAGTAGTAAATTGGCAAAGACAACTCTTGGTGTTTTATTATTATTTAGGAGGCGTTACGGCCAGCAGGGGGAGCCATAACTCCTAAAGTTGTCCACTCAAACCTCTGCACATTACCTGCACTCTCTCTCAGACTCCTGACTTTCATAGAATTCTTTGAGTCACACAAATATCAGCCAGTGTGACTATGGCCCATTTCCACTTTGACTTTGCTGGCAGTATTCCTGCAAGTGACAACAACCTCAACTTTGAACAATGATCCGGTCACGTCCAGAACAAATTCATCTGACAGTTCCCTCGTGGTGAAAGTTTCCCATCTGAGGCGTCTCCTCTGAATGAAGCTTCAAAGCTTCTTCCCACTCCCATCGCTCCAGCAGGGCTCAGCCAGGGGCCCCGAGCTGAGATTGAGCCACTCCTCCCGTCTCACTTGTGAAAGCCTATTCTTCAAAGGGGGCTCTGCCCATTCGCAATGATTTGTGATGGTCAGGTTATTTTTAACCTTCAGTGTTTGTGGATATAATAAAGAAAAATATGGTTAAAGCCTTTAATAGGAGCGGTGAGGCCAGTAAATCTGAACTCATCTGCCAGCCGAGGCTGTAAACATATTCCCTAAGAGGCGATCTGGCTCTCTTTTCGCTTTTACCTCCAACTTCTTTTCTCCAAGCCTCTCTCTGCCACGAATGGACCCTCAGAGACCAGAGGGACTGATATGTTTGTACAGGATTTGTGGAGGAAACTGAGCCAAGACGGCATCCATCCATGGGCAAAATTGACCATTCCTATACCACATGGCCAGATTCACACAGGCCAGAGAGATAAAACATATGTTTATTGCTCTGCCCTGCCTTCTACTACAGTTAACTTAGAGGGCAAATTAACTTTGTATAGCCCTACAGAGCCTGAGACTGAGAGAAAAGTTACTTGTCTCCTATACTGACAAGTGTTTTTATGGGACTTTTTTTTTTTTGGCTTATATAGATTCTAAACCTTTCATAACCTTTGAAAACACAAATGTAGTTCCTTCTCTTTGCCTTTGTAGGGCAGTGTAGATAGAAAAATAAGTCATGCACAGAGGCAGCTATGTAGATTTATCTGAAGCACATTGTGCTGCTATGGACCCAAGTGTTAAAAGTTCTGTGTTTCTTTCATCATGCAAGTTTACACCCTGATGATCTCATAAATTTCACAATTTTTCTTTCCAGGGCCCCTCAGTGTTCAGACTCATTCAGTACTACATAATAAGCACAGATAATTCATGCTGTTATTACAGTCAAGTACACCATTAAACATGTTGTAAAGCATTTCTAAGGCCTGAGATTCTTTTTAAATTATTATTAATTTTCAGTATTTATGCATGTCCATAGTTAAAATAATTTTTTCTGTTTTTGCTGTTGTTTTTTGCAGTGTACAGTGAGAAAGTATGAAATCTAAACTCTTGCTTACTGATTGCTATAAGAATATGTCTTGATATGATAGCTGTAAAAATATGACAACTGTAAAAAATAAAGCAGTTCTGTCTACCATACAGTACAAATGATACCCAGTCATCTTATATGCTAATGAAAGTAATATTGACAGATAAGCCTCATTTTAGCATCTTGATATATGTGCAGCCCGTCATTGATACTGGCAGAAACCAGCAGTTTCCGTGTCCTCTTTAACTTTTCACCTGCAGCTGCTCCACAGTAACCACAGTTTCTCTCTGCTTTTCCACTTCAGGTGCATTTTTCCTCCCAGTCACTTTTTGGCTACCTGAAAGGGATCCAGCAAAACAGTGCTGCTCTTGGACAGTTTGGAGATACACTGCTGAGCATCTTTAAAGACAATCTCCGCAATGACAGGTACACACACATGCTATACAAATAAAGATGAGTATTAGTGCTAGTAGTAGTGCTATATTTATTACTATTATCAAGAGATTAATGGTATCTCTTTTGCTGTCAGTATTTGGTGGAGAGAGTCAAATGTACTTGCGTTTACGTGCCAAAGAACAAGCAATCAGAAACATACTGTATATACCGTACTCATAACAGAGGATATCCTCTCTGTAACTTAAGTGGCAGTGCAGTGATTTCTTTCCTTCCCTTTAGGGTGTCTGTTCCTTTCCTGAAGATGTTGGATCAGTTGCTCGCTAACAGCTGCTTCGAAATCTTCACCACACAAGAGAAGTGAGCGTAAAAGAATATAGTTATGCTGTGCTTGCTCAAAAAACAGGAAAATATCTAATCTAATAGACCTTAATGTTAATCTAATAGACCTTGATGTTTTTTGTCTTTGTACTCGAAGTCACCAGTTCTGTGTGGACCTGTTGGCTCTTTGCAAAGAAATCAAGAAGTCCAAGGATATTTCGAAGCTGCGCTCCTGCATATCTGTGTGAGTCTCACTCTCCTTGACAGACGTGCACATTGTGTATTGAAGCAGAAACGGCCACACGCCTTGACTCTGCTGTCTGATGTGCCTCAGGTTCTGTGGACTGATCCAGTTTCAAGGTGAGGTGAGGAAGAAAGTCCTGTCCCAGCTGTTGATGCTGCTCTGCCATTCCTTCCCTGTGGTGAGTAGTGTGTCAACTTAAAAGTCACCATAAAAGCGTCACGGTCACTTTTTTTCATTTTTGAGAAATTGGCATCAGTTGGCATTTAACCATCAGTTGTTTTCAAGTCGCTTGCCAATAAAATTCATCCTTTACAGATAAATAAATCAGGGTTACCTGCCGCACCACTTTTGCAAGACAATAACATTTGAAAGGTCTTTGCCTGTTCTCAAAATTACTGACCAATATACACACTCTGACCATAATTTAAATGAATAAATGAAGTACTCTGGTTTGTTTAGTACAAAACCTACCAAAAATCACCAAAATTACCATTGTTGAGCTCTCCTCTGCACAGAACAGGCTCCTGATTCTCTGCCTGTTCCTGTGGAGAACATTTCAGGGTGTTGATTTTGGGGAAAAGGCTCTCTAGGCCCTTCCTGTCTCTGGATTTCTCATCATAATCGTGTTGTGAATGAGACAACTCCCAACTTCGCTCTCCTGGTCCTTCCCGTCTGCAGATCAGGAAGACCACAGCCAGCCAGATGTACGAGATGATGCTGACCTACGATGATGTCATTGACCCTGAGGTGCTGGATGATGTCATGACCCTGCTAAGTGATACTAATTGGTCAGTGGTCACGTTGGTGTTGGGTGCATTTATTCTTATGCTTTCTGTGCACATGCAAGATGTCTCCTTCACGTTGTCATGCTGGGTGTCTGTTACAGGGAAAGTGACATTACCACAGTGCGGACCCACAGGAATCAGCTTTGTGATTGGCTGGGAGTCCCCAGGCCGCAGGTGGTTGCCAAGGTAACTGTTAATAAACTGAAGTGCTTTAATCTTGAGCTATGAATGACCTTAGCATATTCAGGTTGTGCAAGTCCTTACACTAGCTGTGAAGCATTCACTATAAAAGTCTGTGATGTCTCATATTTCATACGGGATGCAGGCACTCGCCTCCCTCTGCCAAACCCTGAGCCCTGATTCATTTTTCCAGAGAATTACTGCCTAATGAGGGCTTTGCAGAAAATTAGTTTGAGTGATTATGCTCTCTAAGCTATTTCAAAAGCAAGCCCCTGATTGGATCTATGTATACAAATATGAATCGCAAATGTTTCATGTTATTTTTATCTTCCTTGTCACATTCAGTTAACTTCAATCATTCTCTGAAATCAGCAGAGTCCCGTCCAGTAAGGCATGCGGTTCCTGATCAACCGGGGCTGTAAAGCTCAGCGACTGATCCAGCACCAGTAACATCCTGAGAGATACGGGAACGGACTGTGATCGCAGCTCTTCTGAAGCTGTCCTGTATCTGCTCGGCTGTCCTGACTGCAGCATGTCGAACACCGAAATGTGGATTTCTGCAGATGAACCAAATCACATTCTTCCAGTTCAAATCAAGTTTCATGTGCTGACAATAAATGGACAAAAACATGAGTTATTTCCTGTTTTATTGTAAAATCTGAACACTCAACAATCTAAACAAAACAAAAATTATTGTAGTTTCCTGTATTCTCCCATGTAAAACATCCATTCAGGTCACAGTCACAGTGAAACACTGGAAGCAGTATCGGTAGAGTTTTACCTAGATGTAACCAGCACTTGGAACAACACAGATAGGTGAAACTGAAACTATAGTGTGCGTGCACTCCAGGGGAACTAGTGCCATTTAGCCGTTTTGGCACATTCATGGAATGTCACTGGGGCCCTGCTTCCCCTTGGGTCCCATGCAGACCTCCTTTCTCTGCATCAGTGGAGGTGCCAGAGGTTGGAGGAATCCCAGCACTGATAGCAGAGCCTCCATGCAGAACAGGGTCTGTTGTGTCACCGTCCGGCCCGGCTTTCTCATTAGAGCCTGATAGGGGCCACATTGTCTCAGCCAACTCCCTGTCTGACGCTAACAAAGATGCAATTGTATGATTTTAGACCTAGGTGGAATTTGGTTGTTAACTATACATTGCAGTCAGAAACCCCTTAGGCTAGTCATCAGTCTTAGATTGCATTACATTTTTCTATAATGTGATTAATCAAACTATATTTTACTTTTCCTGTGCACACTGAAGGGACTTTCCAGTGTAGATTTCCCACTCTTGACTTTGAATTCACAAAACTGGGCATAGAATATTCCAGCTGTTTTTATTGTGTGGATTTGGCTTTTGTATATCAGCTCTTGTAATTGTTGCCAAAGCATTGATAGTATCTGCCCATTGTCGCCGCACAGTCGTGTTTTTTCCCTCTCATGGCTAGACAATGGGCAGATATCTCTATAATACCTTGTGGATTTATTACAAAACCATCGCAAACATCTAATCTGCCATTTTAAAATCGATCACTTCAGATATCAGGGTGGCGCCTCTGTGTCATGCTGCAATGTCACAAAACCCTACAGGGAACCTAACCTTGTTGAATGCCTCATTTCCCCTCGGGGATCAATACAGTTTAGTCTCATGTTGGCAGGACATGTAATTGGTTTGGCAGGATCAGGAAGGGTGACACCACCCTTGCAAGACAGGCCCTATAATATGAAAACCACCACAACAGCCATGCTAATATCTAGATCTGCTTTTCACAGCACTTCTCTTGCTTCAGTTGCACATTGTTTTGTAGAATTGGTATTATGAAGCACTAAACTCTTAAATTTAAAGATTTATTGCAACCAAAGTGGATGAAATGTCAATGAGCACATTGTTCATTGTCAGATCACTGGTCATGCCCCTATCTTGCCTAGTAACTGCTGAGTTAGTGCCTCTGCAAGCCTTCAGGGAAGTGAAGTGGGTTCGCTCTCCTCATACCACACTCATTCACCGGGCCACATTCACTTCAGCCTCCACGGGTGCTGCAGAGTTTGCCTGGGTAGTTCAATACCACTGCAACCTATAATTCGACTTTAATTAATTCCCAGCTAGATGGAAATTCCTGTTGTTTTTAATGAAAGAAATGGTGTGTTTCTCTCAAGGCGGATTGATGGTAAAGCGAGCAGCTTTGCTACAGTGCTCGGAGTAGAGAGGAATGCTAATAATTCTAAAAGGCTTACAGTTCGCCGGCAGTAGCCATGGCGATGCCTCCTATACAATGGTGGCTTTTTAGAGGAGGGGAGAGTGGAGGGGGCTGCTCCCTCATTGACTCAGTTTGGTGTGATATTAGGAAAGACCCCCTTGCACTTTCCGCTGTTCTGGTTATTATGGGATTAAGTGGTACCCATAGCAATTTGCCCGACTTAACCATTATAGAGTGGACAGAGTAATAGTGTTTAGATGAAGTCAAATCTGTTCATTACAGAACTTGAAAGGAAAACAAAATGGTTGTGGGCATTTGGATAGTTCCCTCAAAGACACTCCATATGGCTGGTTCAGGTCAGGTAGTCCCAACACTGGTAGCTTGTTGTCACATGAATAGCATTTTATGCCTCCATATCATGTGTTTGCTCTGAAATTGGATTAAGAATGTGTGAATCAGAATCAATTTAATCCCCATGTACAATAAATGAATGCACACATTTTGACAACTTTATCTCACGAAACATTTTGGAACCTGTTTCAGCTAGGAGCCTGTTAGTGTGTATGCAGTTGTATATATAAATAGGATACACACATTGCAACATATGTTAGGAACATCCAGAGCTCATGATTTTGATTACAGTTCATTCTTATTTTCCTCGTGCATCATCTTATTGGGCCTGTAGGAGGACAATATGAGTGCTTGTGTAGCTTTAACACAAACAGGATGAGGCTCTATTGGTTGACTTATTCAGAGGAGAAGTGTGTTTCAAATTTCCCTTATAACCCAGTGATTGCTATCGCCATCACAGCAGCATATGTATTCAGTAGTCAATTCCCCCTCACAATAAGTGACTCAGCTGTAGAAAGGCAAATGTTATCCTTGTTTGACCTTAAGATAACCTTTGTTTATTTGTTCATTTTCTCTTTTTCTGGTTCATGGAGGGCTGGAGAATATCCCAGCATACATTAGGCAAAAGGAGTCCATTACAGGGCTAAAAACACAGATACCCAGACAGACTCTTTCATACCTATGGGCAATGTAAAGGCTCCAGTCCTCCTGATTTGCTTGTCTTTGAAACCAGAGCACCCAGAGGAAACCCAATAACACAATAAGAACATGCAAAGGGCAGAGAATCAAACCCAGGGTGGAGACAGCGCTGACCACTGAGCAACCCCATGCCACCCTAGCTTTTGTTAAATGTGTTCAAGTCCTTATGGTATAATACACACAGAGTTTTTTTTTATTTTATTTTATTTTACAGTGGTCATAGGTGAGGCTGATGCTGCAGGTATGAAGCACAACTGAGCTCACAGAATCGGTGTATTATGGCTTATATATACACGTGGACACTTTTTTACCATATGAAAATTATACAGAGCAATTAAAAAATGGGAGAAAACAAAGTGGTCACTGCTTCCCTGATGCTGGTATAGCGTCCAATAAAACTGGGAATTATTGGCAGTAATTATGGGAATTATCAGTCCAGTTGGAACACATCTTTGACCAAACACGTGTACTGGCTGAGACTGAATATTGTATAATTTAAGACTGTTGTGTCCAAGCACATGGGTTTATTGTGCCCAGTGGTGACAGTTAAGAGCAAACATAGCAAAACTGCTCCTGATTCTGCTCCAAACTAACGGCGTTTACCTTCACTATATTTTCAGCCGGGCTGGAAGCTGGAGCTGTTGTCCACCAGGAGAGTTTATTATTCCCAGGTGCCATTCCTGCTGCGACTTCCTGTGTATACCCTCCAACACCTGGTGCAGGAGAAACAGCTTGTTAGTGCAGCTCAGGCTCTAATTGCCTTAAATTTATGGAGTGGAGGTGCTGTGGGGTAGCAATTAAGAGTACATTGGCCTTGAGGTCAAGACTCCTTAATGCCCTCCAAATGGCATGTAAACATTTCGAGATAACATCCCGTTTCAAGGTTGATTAGCATGGCGTCGTTTTGTGTGATGGCCTGTTTCATTTTCTCAGTTGTAGCCTGTGAATGAAAAAGGAATCAAACATGACATATCTTCAGATCTTCAGTCAGAAAGCCACCGCATGAAATCTTGTGTATTGTTGCCTCGTTTGGACTAATTTGACGTAAATTAATGCTGTGTGAGCATGAAGTTGAGGTTCTGTCATTCCTGTATAATGTTGATGTAAAGACAGCAGCGCTCAGTGTATGTGCTTAGACATGCCACGTTCCTCAATCACAGGATCATCAATCTGTAGTGACTTAAACGTGGAGTCAAGCAGTCCCAGTACGCATTGTGCTGAAAATAAAGCGGAGAGAGAGAGAAAAAAAGAAGCATATCCTGTATGGGTTGAACATTATGGATCCTGTAAAGAGTAGGAAATTGCAAAAGCAAGGTTTAGGTAGAAATTACTGAATATGATAATTATACGACTGATAGAAATAGCAGAGATACGATAATTACATGATTGATAGAAATAGCAGAAATGCTATAATTATGAATATGACAGCTGATGCGGTCTCCCTCCAGGAAACCACAGTCTTTATAAGTTTCCAACAAGCCATAATCAGCCCTATACCAGGCATGCGCTCTCTGCCTAGGAAATTACCACGTTGTTGTTTGGAATTATAGTCATTTGGAAATGGAGGCAGCTGGATCACTTTGGGAATGTGGGTTAATTGCTAAGTTGTGTGCTCTTACAGACCACAGGTTAATGGGCAGTGTGTTTTTATATCAGGAGCACACACAGATGCTTGTAGATTATTTGGTTAATTGGATGAAAAGGTAATATTATGGCAGTTAGAGATGCAGGAAAAATAGGTTTGTGCGAGCGATCAAGCCATGGCGTCCATTTTGTTTTTGCTTTATGGGCATCTCAGAACATCTCAGCTTAGTAGTAGTCTCTGTCAAGGAAACGTGACTTTGACCTGAAAAACAATATCTGAGTGGGTTAAGGTTTAACAGCTCCCTTGCCTTGTGTTGTCTGACTGACTGACTGGCCTTGTTAAAGAGGAGCCGGCCTCCAATTAGCTTTCTTTCCTTATCACTGTTGTCCTGGAGGAGTCTGACCACCGCTATCAGCTCCAGCACCTCCCAGATTCCACTCACATGGAGGCTCTCACTTTCAGTATGTCCTTGTGTAGCTTAAGTGTTTTGGTATTTGTGTGTATACACTCACAATGCACTGGTATTCACTTTGTGTGTGTGTGTGTGTGTGTGTGTGTGTTTGTGTGTATCTGCATATCCTGTGAACAGTGAAGGACAGATGCTCATGTGTTATCTTTGCATTAGAGAGCAGGAGCAGGATGGGAGGGGGGTTTCGGCCAGCTGGTCTGTTTGGGTTAAAATGATATCATGAGGCCTGCTGAGAGCGCCTCAAGGCCTTCTGGGAAATGTCTTCCTTTGTACTGTATCTGTCTGATGAAAGTAGTGGAGGGCTTCTTAGAATGAGACCCCACTTAGCATCACTTGGGGCTGTCAAGGGCTTGGTTTCAGATAAGATGCTTCTTTCACAGCTTGCCTGGTTAGGAGTATGACTAAAATTAGCCTTAAAGACATGCTCTTTTTCTTGCATGCCTCCCTCCATCCCCCCTTCCATTTCTTTTAATCAAGTGTCTTTTCGCGCAGCTTCACTCCTGTTTTTCTTTGCCAATCCTGGCATGTCCTCGGACTCACAGGTATCCAGTAGAATTTTTATCTATAACAGGAATTCTTGGAGGAAGCAGCCAGCCTCTCTCAATGCCAGTTCAGTTAAGGGTGTAATGACTTCACCCAGTGTTGTAATAACGTTACTGGCATATTTTTTCTTTGCTCTTTCTGTCATCACTTTGGCTTTGGGTGGACCTCAGAAAGCCTGAGCCCTCTTTTGTCTGGGCTGTAATCTAAAGACAGCCTTTGTAGGTCTGCCTGCAGAGTCAGTGTGCTGCTGCCGCTTGCTGCTGCTGCTGCTGCCGGCCTGCTCAGTGGTGATCTATGCTTGGAGAGTGACTTCATGGCGACAGCTCAGACTACAGGGTCCTGGCTCGTTTCGTGTTTGGATGCCGGCCAAAATGAGCTCATCCATGACAGCGCGGCCAGCTGCTCACTCGGAGGAGTGCTGCTCAGCTCGACCTCTGGCCCCAGCCCTAAACCACAGGCGCTGGCTGATGTGAGGACGGGGTCAGT
>OMKZ01015245.1:47416-86055 GCA_900302535.1 Neoniphon sammara | reverse complement strand
TACTACATGTGTATAAGCCAACGCTAAATGCAACAAGTTTACAGGCAGGAAATCACTAACTTGAGTCAAAAGGCAGGTTGAGGGAATGTGGGAAAACCCAAAAATAAAACAAAAGTAATTTACATTACTTCATTACAGTGTAACTCCTGTAATCCATATAACATCATAGATTGATGATATATGTCCAAGGGTGGGTTTTTCCCTTCAGGATTGGCTGAGACACAGAATAATGGAATATAGTTTAAAGGATTATATTGGCGGATGATAGAATTCATTGTGGCCTTTAGAGAGGGACCAGACACCAAGAATCACAACAAGCTTTGACCAATGAGTTTAAAAAAATGCTAGAAAAGGTAAAACAGGACCTGGGACTAGGTATTGTAGATATACTGTTGATTGATATGCTATCGTGTTAAGATATCACTTCTGAGCCTTATCAGACTAATAAAAGTAAAAGTTGCAGTTTTGTGAAGGACAAAATTAACTGCAGTGGTAGAATCAGTGCAGTGCAGCATAGTTGCCTAATTTACTGTAGGAATGCACTGCTAACAGTATTGGCATTGTTATTGGTGCCAGTACTGGGCTAAAATATCAGAGTTACCCAAAACTAATATCTCATACCAAAAATATAATATAAAAGCAAACTGTATTAATTTTCTGCATTTTTGGCACACAGGCTGCATTTCTCCAATAGTGGAAGAAAAAATAATTAGTTATTTTATCCTAAGGCCCCAACCTAATGGATCAGCACTCTGATAATAAATGTATCATACTGCTAAGTGGAATCATAGCATCCCTGAGAACATGTCAGGTTTTTAGTATTACAGGTATTGATGACGAGTTTAGTATTAGGGAAAAATAGAAACAATTTCCTGCCTTCACATGGGAGATTTAATGTGAGTGAGTTAGCTGGTTTATGCAAAACAAGAATAAAATGGCTTTACAAAATAGATTGCCTCATGCGATGATAATTATATTACATTTTTGTCTACATTTTAACAGTTTGTGTGTGTCTGTGTGTGTGTGTGCGCGCGCGCATGTGTGCTCGTTCAGTCTGGTATCCTGCCGACTATAATTACACAAGTGTGTTAAACAGGCCTGGGCATCCTGTCAGCCAGAGTAAATAATGGGGTCAGAATTTACTGAAGGCGTCTACACACTTACACAACACGCAAACACATACGCCAAAACACACACACACACACACACACACACATAACTACCAGCTGCCAGAGGCTACAAAAAGTGAAAGAAGAGAGAGAGCTAAACGGAGGTGTGGAGACTAATAATCAACTTAAATGGTGCTTTCAGTGATAGGCTGAATGTTACCCTCATTTTTTTGCCAGGGAACTCCTTTTTCTAAATCTGTGTATCGCAGGCTCTGTATGTGGCATATCACAGGGAGAAAGGACAGTTCTCCTGATGCTCTCCTGTCCATCTGTAAGAGTGTTTTGGTCATCTCCAGTCCAGCGCATGTATATACACCCTCTTACCCCTCCTTCTTCCCTTCCTTCCTCCCCTCTGCCCATCCTGTAGTAATCCCAAGCCACAACAGCCCTCTTAATCTCCAATTTCTCATAAACCACCCACTTTCACTCTCCAAGTATTTCCCTCTTTTCTTTAGCCAACCCTCCTACCCTGCACTCCTCCCTCATCTTCTCCTTTTCCCCCAGTCCCCTCCCCTCTACTCCAAACCTTATGAGAGACAGATTTGTAGACCGCGCAGCATTGTCATCCTGTGTGCACATCTGCTTCTCCAATGGGAGCTCAGACGGGGCTCCTGGCGGCACTGGCCACTCTGCTCTGCACCAAAGCTTCAGGTATCTGCTGCAGGTTCATTTAAATGTACTGCTAGTGCCAGTTTTACTCACTCTTTTCCTGGTTTCAGACCAGCACAGGGACAAGTATTCATCACAGACTTCTTTCTACAGTGTATGGCGCTGAGAGCTGCAGTGGTTTCAGACATCTGGAGAATGGGCGCACCTTCTTCCGTTACGGCGGGCTGCTTGTGATCTTCCACTGTCACCCTGGTTACAAGCTCCATGGATACCAAATGAACAGCTGTGTGTCTGGCCAGTGGTCCCGTGAGCCTCCAGTCTGTGTTGGTGAGTGCTAAAAGGAGCTTGATTCAAACATTATTTCATTTTCGAGTTCACTTTTTCTTTAATTTTAGATAGAAGAAATATGCAGATGATGACTTTTCTCCATTTTCACAACTTTATCTCACTCTTAATGTCTGCCTCCCCCCTGCCTCAGGCTCTGGTTGCCCCAGCCCAGGCCTGCTGCTCCATGGGGAAAGCAGCGTGAATGAAGATGGCTCCTGGGCAGTGTTCAGCTGCAATAGCGGCTTCAGGCTCCACGGCCCCTCGATGCTGTACTGTAAGGGCCACAACTGGAATAGTACCAAGCCTGTTTGCAAAGGTGAGCATGCAAAACACTCCTTAAAGGAGCAGTTGGTTATTGTTTTACTGTCAAAGGTTTCTGTGTGAAAAATTCAGTAGCAACAACAAACAATGATGTGGATATCCAGAATAATCCACATCCCTTGGCGGCAAAGAGTTTCACTGGGAGCTTTTTTGTGCCATACAGCACCAGTAAACTTTATCTATCTATAATTCCTACCATTTTTTGTGTATTTTGGGTTAACAGTTCCTTTAAATTTGAGACTGTATATTTGTATCATGTGTTTCAATATTTCCCTTGTAGACATCTAGCACGCAAGACAGCAGTGGATAAAATTTAAATTGTGACCATTTCATCTTTTCACTCCTTTCCTCTTCCTAGAGTATGACATGATGAGCTCTGTTTCACACGCAGTCATCCAAAAGCCAAACACACAGCAGGACCTGCAGGCCCCTTTGGCTGCGAAGAACCAGCAACAATCCCACTACGACACCTTCGCTAATACTCCCTCTAAGCAAGTGCACCTAAAATTGGGCTTGTTGTCTCACACACCGTCCCAAACCTCAAACACTGAGGGGGTTAAATTGACTCATCACAAAGTCCATCTGGAGCAGCATGTTCAAAACCCGAACACTAAAGTCCTCCTCAAAGACGGGATCCAAAACCTTCATCACGAACCCCAATTCCAGAAGAGAATTGAAGCCCCTGTTACTAAATCTGGCAGAGAGGAGGAGGGGTCTGTGAGATGGACCAGCATGGGACTGGACAGAGGAAGTGGCAGGAAGAGCTCAGTGGCAAAAGAAGTGGAGGAAGATGACGGACTCACACCAGCCTCCCAGATGCCTCTTACACATGTTGCACAGTTTACCACAGAATCACATCTCTTATCTACATTATTACTGTCAGAAGGAACATCAACATCACTGTCATCAACATTTTCACGGACCCAAATTCCAGCTGCCACTGTCATTACAAACACCACTATCAAACACACTCCAGCAGCAGAAACTGTAACTTTCCCTCCAACCCAAGTGTCCGCATTACCTGTCGCTGTGCCTGGTGGTGAAAAAATGCTCAAGTTTGGAGACGAAGGAGGCCTCCCTGTTCCCAACACATCCCGAGGTCACGTGGCTCACCCTGAAATAGTAACTGGGTCTTCTGCACCTGCTACTGAAAACCCCTGGGCTGCAACTGTGTCCCAGAACCCTTTATCGTCTGAGAGCCCAAGACAGGAGGTCTCAGTCCAGGGTCAACAGCCTGGGTCTGAGGGTGAGGAGGAGTCGGCAGTGACTATCTTGATGGATCAGAGCACAACAGAGCCACCGGACATTAGGATTAAGCACCAGACTTGGCAAAAACAGCCTTTTGCTTCACCACACACTTCATCTCCTTCTGCTTATTTCAATTCTGCCAGTTTTGTCTCAGCTTCGCCCTCTACATCATCGCCTTTCCTTGCCTCCTCTGCCACCACCTCCTCCTCACCGATCCCTCTTCCCTCCCTTTCTGCCCCCACTGCCTCAACTCACAGCTCCACCCAGTCCAGCGCAAAAGCACTGATGTCTCACGTCACCCCTGCTTCACACGCTTTAACCCCCACTGAGCAAAGGCCCGGCTGGACTGAACACTATAACTTCGAGAAAAATGTCACCATCAAACTTCCCACATTGTCTTTGATCCTCAACAGACGACCCGTGTGCCCATACCCACCGGTACCTGCACATGGGACCTTCTACTTTCGTAATGTGGAGAACCCAGGTCCCAGGGAGTACAGACATTACATACAGTATGCCTGCTACCCTGGTTACACACTGGCCCACGGAGATGTACACAGTTTCTGCCAGCAGGGGGGCAAATGGAGCGGAGTAACACCTGTTTGTCTTGGTAGGTTATATTGTTGCTTCATAATTTGGATTCTTACTGTGACACATCTCAGCTCAGTGACAAGGAAGTTGGAAGATAAGGGTCTGATCCAGGTGATGGATAAGATTAGAATTAGCATGATACACTGGTTTACCAAAGTATTGGGCCAATATGGCCTTTTATTTAGTATTAGTATTTAGTCATGCCATGATGTGGTGGTATGATATGATTGAGGTTCCCTGCCGACTACAGCCACATAAAAAGCTCGTTAAGGCAGGTCACCCTGCCTTAATGAGCTGCTAACACTACAAGAATTTCGGTAATGCCCCATGATTATGTAAATGTTGTTCAGAGGCTTTTCCATCCCACCAGGTGTAAAATTCACTGAATAATTGTTAATGATTGTAGTTTTTTGCCACCAAATTTTATCAAACTGAAATATATTGAATATCAGCACAAAATATCAGCTATAGACAATTGATATTGTATGTATTGGTAATGACCCTCAAAAACACGTCAGTCAAACCCTAGTGAAGACAGGATGAAACTTCAGTGATTTCCATTTACCAACAATACCTACCAACAATATGGCTATGCATATCGCTATTTACAGTATACAGTAAGAAATGAGGGGGAAACAACTAAGAATATCAACATATATGTTATACCTAACAGAATTGAAACATGAAAATAGTACATAATACTAGTACATAATACAATGTGAAAAGGTGTGCATTGTATTCACATTAACAGGTCTAGGCCATACATACAGAAAATGTTAAGGCATGCAGACTGGTATTATAAAAGATTATTCATCTAATGAATATATTCAGTTTACAGATGCATAAATGTACAGAGTATATGCATCACACTCTGACAAGTTGCTTTTCCATGCCATTACATTGGAGGTCAAGTATGCCTGTTTGTGCTTGAAGTGGTCTTTGGTCTTTAACTGGATGCGTTACAATTCCTGTCTGACCCCTCTTACCAATAAAAGTATCATCGTTAAAAAAAATATGTCTATTTAGGCCTTGCGAGAAAAAGGCAGCATAGTTGTGTCTCAGTCCTGTTCTGTGTTATGTTGTGAAGTTGAATTCAGTTTACATGTTTCAGTCAAACAGAGTCATGCAGCTTCCTGTGGCTTACCTGCTTTAAACATCAACTATCTCAGTGATGTCAGTGCATCTGCTAAATACATCTCCTCATGCTCATGTGACAGTGCCAAACATGGATCCAGAAGGATACAAGCGACTTCAACGTTTGAATTGCTAATACTGCCTCAAACTGGCAATTCTCCATATCCGTTTCTTTTTTTTTTTCATAAATAGATCAAAACGATTTCATTCATTGTGACTGCATCCCCAGCATGGATCTAGTATCTTCCATAACTGTTGCTCTGTCTTGCATGTCTGTACCCAGAACTGACTCCATGTTCAGTTAACAATGGGGGCTGTTCCCAGCTTTGCTCCAACTCCCACAACCACAGCCAGAGCTACAATCAGACTCAGTGCCACTGCAGACCTGGCTTCACCCTGCTGGATGACAGGCGAACGTGTAGAGGTGAGCATGTCACTATTTTTTTTTTTTTTGTTACTTTTTTTCTTGAAGCTGTCAGAGCTCTCTCAGGACTGTGGCATTCCTTCTGAGTCCGCAGGGATCTTGCTAATAACAAAGCACTGAGCACTGAGGCATGTTACGGCATAACAGGGAGCCTTCCTCAAATGTTTTATGTGTTTGATGTTTCACGGCTCACTGACATGTGTAAGTGAGCTGTGAAATTTATGGCAGCATGACATCCTTGTACTCCTTAGAAGGATAAAATTTACTGTGCTGAAGACAGTTTTTTCTCAAGTTAGGTGTGCTTGCAGTCTTCCTCTTACGGACAACCAGTCATTTGTGACATCAGTGCATGGTGCAGATCTTATTTATGTACAATGTTATCGGTGTGCAGATAGACAAATAGCTCAGTCCTGTCAAGTGCTGTCTGCAGACATTATGAGTAACTGATTATAGTTTAGTTTTACCCCGGAAATTCCTTTGCAGTGAAATAACTCTTGTAAGCATTCCTATCTGAAAACCGGAGTTTGCAGAGGGAAAATAAAAATCTATTTTGATTATCATTCCAATGTGACGTTCTTTCTGCACTAAGGTTTATTGACATTCTACATTATGTGTAGTGATGTGTCAGAAAATAGAATGAATGAACCTTAAACTAAGATTGCAGGTGTATGTAGAGAAGCATCAGATTGGGAAATGGGCTCTCCTGGATGGCAGGCTGTACCACGGCTGCTGGGCTAGATGATGTACCTCCTGGCTGAGTTGTTTTCCACACATCCTTGCTTCCTGCCTTTCCCATAACAGGACAGAGATGAAGAAAAGGAAGTCAGAAAACATCTGCTTTATGGTTAGCTCATTACAGGCTCAAACAGCAGGTAAACATGGGGAGACTTCAGTGAGACTTCAGATTCAAGGTTGATAAAGAGTCATAATGAATGTGGCCACCTTTTATCTCTTGTATTTCATTGCACAATGTGGTGTTTACTGCATGTTTGTGATTGGTTGACTGCGCATATGTGCTTGAGTGTGTGTGTGTGACCAAATCTCTGCTCGTCCACCCAAATCAATGCATGTGCACATACAGTATGTGTACTCATGTTTTTTGCGTGTTTATGCATATGTTTATTGTTCTGTGGTTGCACATATTTTGAATTACTCTGGGTAAGTGCATTATCTGATTTATGAAAATACTGTGTGCATGTGGGTGTGCGTGTGTGTGTGTGTGTGTGTGTGTGTGTGTGCGCGCATGCGTGCGTGCATGCGGCTAGATCTAGATGAGTGTGTGGAGGTGCGGCACCAGTGTCAGCAGAGATGCATCAACACATTTGGCTCCTTTAAGTGCGGCTGTAATGACGGCTATCAGCTGGCTCATGACCAGACTTCCTGTGCAGGTGTGTGTTTGTCAAAAACTAAACAAGACCTGTAATGTATGCCTGTTTTATCATTTAACTCTATGGACAAGATGTGTTGCTATGTTGCTGCTCCCCTCCGTCTCCCCAGATGTGGATGAGTGCCTGCTGCCTGTAGCTGTGACCGGCTGTGTGTTCGGTTGCGTCAACTCTCCTGGAAGCTTCCACTGCCAGTGTCCTGCTGGCTACAGCCTTCAGACCGCAGACGGACACTGCCAAGGTTAGGAGCCACTCACTACATGTAATTGTAAAATCACTCCTCAGTATTTTCTTTTGAGTTCTATTGCACCACATATCCAAAAAATATGAAGTTGAGCGAGCCATGAAATTTATCAGTGATATTTCAGTTTGGTCCAATCCTAAATATCAGTCATGATGCCAAATTGTGGCTGCACATGTGTCCTTCTGACTCTTGTAAACATGAACGTGAACTTCCCTTTTTGTCCTTCCTGGTCCAGATATAGATGAGTGTGCTGTTAATCAGGGTCTAGGGTCATGCATGGAGCAGTGCCACAACTTACCAGGATCCTACCGCTGCTCCTGCATGTTTGGGCGCACGTTGGCCGGAGACGGACGGAGCTGCATCGCTCAGTGTCCTCCTGGGTTCAGGAGACAGTCTGCCCCAACATCTAAGAATTCAACCACAAATCCCTCCAGGGAGGAGTGTGTAGGTGGGAGGAATACTGTGTTTATTATGAAAAGATTACAGTATTGTGTTGCTCCTATTTCTCCAAAGCAATTATTGTTTTCTTTTATTTCAGTTTAGTCTTTCCTTCTCCTCTTTTCTCCCTTCACTGCATTAAAACAAATATAAATATAAACACAGATATAGATGAGTGCCAGGAGGAAACGCTGCAACACAACAGGTGTGAGTGGCAGTGTGTCAACTTGCCAGGCTCCCATCGTTGCATCTGCCCCAAAGGCTACACACTCGAAACAGACGGACAACATTGCAAGGGTCAGTGGGCCAGACATACACACACACACGCACACACACACATTCTTAAAATATCACGTTCCTCCACTCTCTACTACACATTTTTACGATACGATACAATATGCAGAATATTATTTTGTTATTGCAACATCTGTGTGTGTGCGTGTGTGTGTGTGTGCGCGCGCGCGCACATGCATGCAAGAGTGCATGTATGTGTGTGTGGATTCTTGTGAACAGAGTAACTCAAGAACAATACATGATAGAAACACCCTACTTCAAACACAGGTCCCCCTTAGATGGTGTGATTAGATCTAGGAGTATCCTTTTGCATAAATTAGCATACTAATGAGGAAAACATTCTCTTTAAACTAGTGTTACTCCATAAAGCTTTGAGTTCATTTCAATGTCTTTTTTATGTGATGACAAGCATGTTGACAAAGAAACATTTGATAATTACTGTAGTAACTATCTTAATTAATGATCTAATTAGCAGTACTTGTTAGGTTTAATATGTTGTGGCAGGACATTAGGCTGCTCAAGTGCCTTGTTTTAATTTTTTTTTTCTATTTGATGTTTCATTGTCCATTTTGAAGGTGCACAGTGATTCTCCCCCATTCTTTCAGACATTAATGAGTGCATTCGGAAGAACGGAGGCTGCTCTCACCTGTGCGTGAACCATAAAGGGGGATATAAATGTGCCTGCCCTTCCTCCCATCGCCTCTCCCCCTACAGCTGGAAGAAATGTGTGCCCAGGAAACACTGAACGCTGCCGAATAACCTGCAAAAACACCTCAGTCAGGCCTGATCAGACAGACTACCTGCTGTTCTCTGTACTGGCTGTGACCACCTGTCTTTCTACCAGCTTTTTCCTAGTGTAGAAATGACAGCAGCATGTAAACAGTCAGTATGTCACTGTTGTTTTGTGACATTTCTCAGTAGACAGTTTGCAAGTTTATATGGTCCTGTGTGTACTGGGCAGGTTTCTCACACTCACGCTTAAAATATATGTGTGTTAATTTAGAAACAGTATCAAGTGATTAAAAGAAAAATGAAAAAATAAAAAAGGACCTCAGAATTTTTAAGTTAATAATTTTATTATTCTTGTATGACTGCATAACTTAAGTAGTTTAAAAATATGTAATATTATGTAATAAACACAATGTAAATAAACATAATGAGAATTAAGGGTGATTGCCATCCTCCAATAGTTAATATATTATCTGCATTTTATATTTTATTATGGTGTTCATACACTACATTTCAGTTAAATATATAAATTGAACTATATCTGTTTTAGTATTAAATGAAATGACATTTAAATAAAAGTACAAATACGTCAACACTCTGTATTTGTTCACATGCCATTTTCCCATCAAACACTAAGCATCAGGCAAGCTGCTGAAACATTTTCTCTTTCTGTGCTCCACGAACTCTGTACAAGTTGTTCATGACAAACGTGTGTAACAACACCGTTCTCAAACTCAGTCCTTTTTCAACATACTCTTCACATCTCTGGTACCATTCGATATCCAGCTGTAATGTTACTCCATTCAGGCCATAAACTTACATCATGCATACATAAAGCTCCAGTATATGGGGTCATAATGGAAAAATCCGCCCTAAAATAGTCTTACACTGTTAGAAATCACCAATTTGTAATGTCCTATGTGTCCCAGAAGATTTGACCAGTTATCTGCTAGAGTAAAAAAAAAAAAAAAATGCCATCGAACAACAACAGGGGCCCAAAAATATGGGGGTGCACTGCCAATAGCTGTTTTTGACAGTGGTAGTATTTTAGGGTGGAATTTTCCTTAAAGATTTTTTCCAGAGTTGATGTTACATGATTAGTAACTCGTGCAATCAGTATTAACGATCCAAACAACTTGACTCTCTTCACCGTAGACAGACAGATGAATTAGACTAATTTTCATACATTGCACAATGCAGTACAAACATACAAGCAACATAAAAGCACAGACAAAAACATCACAAGCCTGTTCCCATTCAAAGAAAATAGAATTCTAGTTACCATACAGCTTAATTAAACATGGATTTAGGATGACAATTACATTTTAATATTGATAACACAATTATAGATGGCATAATTGTCAGGATCAGTAACAGCTGAGGTCATACAGACTGAATCCTCACACACACAAGACTTAGAACACACAGATATACCTGCTGTCTCGGTAAATATTCATGCCGATATTCCATTTACATGATATGCATGTTAGTTACTGGCTGTAAACATTATGAGCGGCATGTTGAAAGAAATAAATAGGTTCACAGTCCTGGGTCACGAAAATTAAAACAGTGGTTTGCAATCAGCTGCCAAGGCCATGGTGTTACCTCAGTACATCAAAGCTATAGCATTCACTGGAAGATCAAATACTCACTGAGATGTTCATTAGACAAAGCACCGTATGAATTATATGAGCTGATAATGAGAAGCTTTGCTGCCTTTGGTCAGTAGATACTTAAGTTACATGTTTCTCTTCAGATGCCAAGAGCAGTGAGACCTTCCAGTCTGACTCCTCACTGCATCAAGCAGCTGGAGCTTGGCAGGAAGTCTTGGACGGAGGTGACCACAGCCTTGGACAGGTAGGTCATGGTGCCGAAGCTGCCACTTGGGGCGCTGTCGTAGAAGAAGTTGCAGATACCGGTGGCTGGGTCCCTCTCGAGAAAATAATCGCTGGCACTGTGGGATTTCTGGAGATGGAGAGAGGAAAGGAAAGTGACGGCACTGAACAGGAGCAAATAAATGCATGCAGAATAGAATGGAATCTCATTGTGCAGTGAGATTTGATTTGCAATTACTGTTTAAACATTAAAAAAATCTATATCAAAAAGAAACACAGAAATGCACATGTATTCAATATGTTACATGGATACAATGAAATATAAAAAGTATATGTGCAGAGATCCACTTTCAAAATTTGAAGTGCAAAGTGAAAGGTGCCTGGTTTTAAGGGCATATCTGTGCGACAGTTAAGAGGTACAGTTACATCTGAACCCTCTTTATAAGGCTCGTCTATAGACATCTATAGTAATGAACAGCAAAGTAATTCAGTCAGTGACGGTACCTGGTCACTGAGGAAGAGGTCATTGGCCATGTGCAGGATGCGGTCTACGTGGATGATGCCGCCAATGTTGTCCACATCCAAATCAGCCACCAGGCCCAGAACCATCACAGTCTCCACCAGCAGCTGCCGGTATTCTGGCTGAGGGACGTGGTTCAGGACCGACTCCACTTGCACCGCAAACTTGATCTCTCCCTCGGTCATCTACAGTGCAGACAGAAGGAAATAGCATTATTATATCCATAGGGGATAGTCAGATCAGTATCAGCAATTTTTATGTATTTTTTATTAGATCAAATGTATTTCTGATGCTGAAAGAGCCAAAAAAAAATTGTAGCAATTGTTTGATAAAAACTAATTCTCTTGCACTCTCCCTAATTCTCTTGCACTCTCCCTCCATTCCTCAAAAAGACAAAGGATAACAAAGGGTTAAGTGGAGTAAAGGATGGGAGTAGCAGTAGCAACTAGTGCTGCTCTACTTTAATGGCAGAAAGAAAGCAATGTTTGGACTTATTTTACTCCAAACAATAAGGATTTGACCAATTTTTTTTAGTTGACTTGATATGAAATAATAACTCCTGAAAAAGGTGATATTACTGAAAACTTGTTGAACATGATTGAGTTTTACATACAAATAAAATACTTAGCAGTCTGATACTAATGCAAAGACTTTCAAATAGAATGTTTCGCCCCATTATGTCCATTTGATAGCAGGATATCTCTAAAATTTATGAACAGATTTGCATGAAACTTTGTGGAAAGGTTGGTTTGAGGGCAAGGAATAACAGATTCACTTTTCACACTGATTGGCCAAAGGAAAGGGGACTGTGGAGGTAGGTATGATTAACTTTTGGTGAATATCTAATAGATGGAAGTGGCATATCTTGACAATTATGCACTCTACTGAGTGCTTTCTAGTTGATGATTACATTTACCCATTTTTACTGTAGCAGTCACTGTTTACACTTGCACTGGACCTTTGCTGCAGCTAATGCAGTGCCTGTTGAATATGTGTCTGTTGGAATTGGCTGATTGCTTGGCCCGCCGTCTTGCTGCTTGCACCTTTCTGGAAAAAGGGTCTGGCTGCATCCTTGGAGCCACTGCCAGCGTTGTTTTTTCCTTGATGAACACGGTTAAAGTTTATAGCTATGCCAATTCCAAACCCTAACCTTAACCTCCTCTCCTGACAAATACAGCCACATAGTGTTTTAATGTATCCAAACAACTTTACAACTTGCTGCCTCCCACTGTTAGACTTCATAAAGACCAGCAGCGTGTACCTCTCGGGTGGTAGAGGAGGGCAAAACATATCCATCAATGGACAGGCCGTGACACTTCTGGAGGATCTTCCAGACCTTCTGGTAGAAACCCATCGGTACTCTGTTGATAGCTCCATCCAGCCTGCGCCTCCTCAGCCACTGGCCCTGCCTCTCCTCCCACTGCAGCTGTCCGTCACCTGGACCAGGACCCACCGGGGAGAGGATCCCACTGGGGGTGGAGGGGCTGCTACAGCGCTGTGGATGAAGGACAAGCAGATACTGGGTAGAGGTCACAAAAATGTCCAGTCACTTTCTCTCCCACATACACACACATGAGAAAGGACTTTTCAAACACTGATATACAGTCCATGCAATCACCATTTAAGCACATTCATATCATGCTATAGTGCAGAAGGCAATGCAAAGTAGTTAAGCAGCCACATTAAGTGAAGTAGTTTAGCAAACTGCCTAGTTGGGCCAACATGAAATCTAAAATATGAAATCTGAATGGAAAATGCCTTTACTATCTACATTCTAAGTATGACAAATTCAGGGAGAACAAAGCAAGTTCACTGAAAGCAGATGTGCTGTAGAGCGTAATGGATTACCGTAGAGCGAGGAGAAGTGACATTGCTACTCATGGAAAGACCACCGCCAAAGATCTACAGATGGACATGGATGACAGATGACAGGAATCACATCTCAATTCATGACATGAGTTTGAGGCGGCAACAGACTCCTGCTGATGTCACAGCTGATAAGAGATGTTTGGTTTGTGAAATGAAGAATGTCAGTCAACCCTACAACAAATACCTGATGTGAAAGATTTTTTGAAATCAAATAACTGGTCGAAATGACCAAACACGAAGGCCATTCAAAAAAACAAGAGACACCACTCCATGCTGAAGTGATAAAGAGCAGCATTAAACGAGCTGTGAAAGGGATGGATTATGAAAAGCAGATTAAGGAGCTGGATTCAGGTCACAAGTTAGATCATGAATATGTGAACATATGACTTGTCAGCATTTTGAACTGAGACACTCTGCAAGAGCAGCAAAGCAGTTTCTCCTGTTGATATGAGAACAATGATGAGATGGGATTAATCCCAGCCATGGAGGGCCCTGTGGTGAGCAAAATGCTTAGAGCCAGCATGTGGTTTATGAATATGATTTAGCTAGCAGCTTTGCTGTTTAGGGGTTAGAAATGAGACAGCCACATGCTTACAGATGTTATCAAACCCAACCCACACTCAGAGGCCGAGAGTCATCCAGCTGCAATCAGAACCAAGGACACTGTTATTCTGAGAAACACATATTATAGGCATATAGCTAAATACATAGATATATATAGTTTCATTAATGGTAAAGCACATGCCACAATGTGGTTATACAGATTCAGTTTCTGATCATGTATCCACTTTATTTGTGTTTGTCACCTGTTTGATCTCGCTCTTCAGCTTGCGTATCCCTGTGCGTTCAGTCTTGGTGGCTCCAGTGTGGCCCAGCTCATGGATGGAGATGGCAGGGCTGGTAGCTGTTGACTGGATAGGGCGCACTGATGCACAGAGATAAAAAAGACAAAATATTCAAACATTAAATTCCAATGTGGAACTTACCACAATTATTCATTACCGCTATCAGCCCTCAACTCATTCCAACCTGTCTCCTATGTCATACCTCAGTCATTTTTCTCTATACAGACAAGGAAACACTCTCAGGACGGGCCGAAATAATTGAGTAGTTGGTCACCAGCCAAATACTGGTTTCATTCATTTATATCTTTTTTTTTTTTTTTTTTTTTTTTTTTTTTACAATTAATATTCAACATTCGGCTTCACTCAGAATTCGCAAAGGAGTACCCATGATTTACGACAATTTGTTTAAAATAGGAAAAAGAGCAGAAAAAGAACAGTGTGAATAGAACTTCAAATTATTCATCATTCTCTGTGCATTTTTTTTTCTTTAAGATTTTAATTTCAGAGGAGGGACCCTTAATTTAAAACTCATTTTAAAGCAATTTTTGCTTTGTATCAGAACTACACTGAGGTCAAAGCAGCTTTTTAATTGGAATAATATCCCGGACACTAACTAGCCACAGTAGTGTGTAAACCTCCACAAAGCTTTCCTCTGACCCCTTGATTCTTTGGATTCATTGCCCCTGCTTTTCTGTGTAGCCTCAGCTTTGTTTTTATTTGCCTGTGACATGCCCTAATATACCTATTCCCCTGAATATTCCAAGTTTGATTTTAATATCCCCATACCAAAAGATTATCATTCTATTTTCCAATAACTAAATCATAGCTTGCAGCCTTATGTGCCGGCTAATAGCAACCTGCTGACATTCGCACAACTACTGCTAAATTTAAAGTCTTCTATGTTTGACCACCTGTCTTCACAGATTTCACAGCTGTCCTTTGTTAAACCGTCTTGTTAACCTTACTTTTGCCTTGTTTTCAACAGAACTGTGTAGAATTAACCCATATTTTTAATGTGCGACTTTGATTCACATAGAGTTGATTAAAGCATTAACAAAACCTTGTTAACTAAACATAAGGAATATAATCATATTCTTATGCTGTCTTTCTTCTCTCCGTATTTTTAAATCTACAGAATCCTTTGGTAAGTGCTTAGCTCTGAAGCACACATCACCCCCCACTAATTTCCATGTTTCCAACAACTATTAAAATGCATGGCATGCATTTTACTAACAGATAGTTTAGGTACAGGGGTAATGCTAGGGACACACACACTCTTCCCTCACCCCACGGTGTCTAAGTGTCTGACCACTGCCAGCTTTAGTATCACCTTATCCAGAGCATAATCACCAAACCTTATCTTAGTAAATGTCATATCCTGACCTGGGTAATAGAAACTTCTGACCTGTCCTCACGTGTTTGTTACTCACTCACTGACCCACTTACTCACTTACTCAATCTTTTAACACCAGCACTGTAGGTATGGAAAATTTCGAGAATTTTAGGGAGGTGACCAACCAGCCTCTGCATAGCTCAGGTCAAGCAAAGGGTTCCAGGTCTCTTAAACAAGCCTCCTCTCCCTCTCATATGCAAAGTCCTGAAAGTTTCTCCCTTCAGTAGATGGTCTTCAGAAGCCATTGCCACTTCCAAATGGCACCTCCCCTGTGGCACATCAATGTACAAGTTCTTCTCTCTGACCTATGATTTTCCTATGATGAATCCTGTCTTTTTGCTAATAGAGTACAGAAAAGTTCTCCTTCTCTTTCTCTCTCTCCTTTCTCTTTCCTCTAGTACCTTTATTTACGTACCCTGTTAAATCTAATTTGATTCTTCTTCCAAAGCCCCCAGCCTCTATCTTCTCGTACTAATGCTTCTTCTTTCTAATCTTATTTGCATTCATATTATCCACCCAGGTGGTACACCAATAAGAGGTAAGAGTGCTGAACTGACGTTCACAGAATGAAAATAAAACAAATTCATTCTTGCTGTCAACCCATCCATTCACTTGAATCGCCTCCATTTTTGTCCTGTTTACCGAGTCCAAATCCCATTTCGTTCATACAGACCTTCCTTCTTCTTTGTCCTGTTTCGTTGACTAAATTTGTATTCCATTTTTATGTCTATGCTTTATTTACTCCTTTGTATTCTGGTTTCAAGAGCCTCTTTAACTCAGTTGTGATATGCTTGCCCTGGCTCAAATAAGCATATCCAATGACAATTATTTTTAAACTATATTTTTTCCGTTCATTTTTGTTTTCTTTTTGGCCATAGCGAATCATGTGTCCCTCTTTTTGTCCAACTAAAACAACCAAACATTTTTCCCCCTTAGCTGTTCTTGTTCAGCACTAAAAATATGCACAGATGCTGTGGAATCACGCAGGCATGCTGAAGACAACATTGCCTCTCCTCCTTTTTCTCCCAAAGAATTCTTTCTATCTTTGCAAACTATTTTTTTCATTTCTTCTATTTGCTTTCCTCTCCTGTACCTTCTACAAAAAAGCCCAAACAACCACTTTTTTGATAAAGTTTCTCCGGTGCTTTTTTCTCTTTCACCTATTTTTCTTACTTTTCTTGGGTTTGGAGACTATTTTACTTTTTGACTTTTTTTTCTTCAGGGTTTGAGGGAAGGCAAACAGTAGAGTCTGGCGAGGACCTGATTGGCTCATTTTTGCCGTGTGACATGGAGTTGGAGAGTTGTTGATGCATAAAGCCATTTTTCCACGGGTCATGTGACACCACACTGCTGATCCCATTGGTGGATTTTTATGGGTGTCTTTTGTAGCTTTCACAAGCTAAAGCAGTGTTTGGTTACCTTCTTGTCGGCTCAGGCCAATATTTTGAATTTTGTCTTCTAATACAATTGCATTTTATTTTTCAGCTAAGGGTTGTCAGAAGGTTGTAAGTTGTGCCGACATACATTTCTTGCTATTTGGGAAGATCTGCATGTCAAAACTTTTGTTACAGAGGGTTATATGTTGGTTTTGCCTTATTCAATACTTTAATTAATATTTTTCCACATATATGAGCAGCATTTTTCTATTTTTTTGTATGTGCTGCATTTTTTGAAAGTAACTTCATTTAGATGAAGTCCCAAATTATTCTATTAGATGGATATTATTCTTGATCTGTGATTGAATATGCTAAAATTCATACCTAAATTTCCTTTTTTTCAATTGTCCTCCCTTGTTATGCTGCTTTCTTATACTGTAAACCTCTTTTGTTTAATCCATGCTTCCCTGAAGCAGTATCACTCATCCCCATATTGACCAGTCCAGTGACATGTTGTATATTGAAGGGCTTGTCCCTATTCCTCAAAGTGAAATTATTACATTTTTTTGACATTGGCATTAAGATGAGTGCCTTTTTAGACCCTGCAATATGTATTCAGGCTTTTTTCTCTACAGAAGTCATCAACAAGGTAAAGGATAATAGGCAAGAATTAACTTAAGAATTTTCTCAGTTGACATGTTTTTGTTTTTTGTTTTTTTCCCTTATTATTACTTTCGGCCTGTTAACAGGAACAATATACTTGTCTTGCATGAGAATCATTTGCAGCTATCCCTAACCTATAATAGGTTAATAAAGGCTTCTTTCAGCCTCAGTTGATGGATCAGGCTGTGATAATGATGGGGGAAAAACTGATAAAATTAGAGATTATCCAACAGTAGATGATATGTAAATACTTTAATTCTCTAAGAGATATAGTTTAGCGTTTTTTGATTTCATGGAGTTCTTGGGACGTTGTTTGATTACCCATACAACCTCCTTAAAAACTGTCCAACTACTGAAGCTTGAAACGACAAAGCAAAAAAACTAGGAATGAGGGGACTGACGTTGGCCCCTCTGAAGTCAAACAAGACCTTTTTTCTTTTTTGCTTGTGGACTCGACGTGAACAGCAGAATTTTAACCACCTGCACCCCACTGCCCATTTGTTATTCCCAACCAGGAGCCCTCCAGATAGAGCAGAGCGAAGAGTCTGACCAGGGGAAGTATGAATGTGTGGCAACCAACAACGATGGGACCCGCTACTCTGCCCCAGCTAATCTATACGTCAGAGGTAGGAAACAATTGAGAACAGCGCCATATGAGGAAATGTATTATTCTTCTGTTTAAATTTTTTGTTTTTTCTTTAAATCACATGATCACTGTAAATGATGGTGAGACGAGGTACTGAGTAAAAATAAAAAGACAATTTAAAAAAAAAGTCTCAACTGTCCATATCCTATGAAGCTATTGTAAGTATTTATTTATTTATTTATTTGCACTTGACTTACCTGCACTGATTTGAACCTATGTGCTCTGTGTTTCTGGTCCTTTCTCTCTATGATCCTAAGTCTAACTCCAACGACTTGACTGCTTGCTGTGTTTACCTACTAACTGCCTATCATACCTGACTGTGGGAGGGGGAAAGGGTGGACAGCCCTCCTCCGCGAGTCCCAACTTTTTCCCTTAGCAATGAGCAGATCCTATCTGATATTTGTTTTTTGTTATTTTATTTTATTTTTCTAATTTCTTTTAAGCAACATTGGAAGGACATCTTCAATCATCTCGTGTTTCTGCCAACAAAATCTAAAAATGTGAAAATTTGTGCAAAATTATTCCAACTAAAAGAACATTTTGTCATCCTATGCAGCATCCTTTCCAATATGCAAGAGAAAAGTTCTCTAATAAAAACTCGTAATTATTCACCATGACTTATTTTATGTTTGTAATAAGGTGTTTAATCCAGTGTAAACAGTTGAGTGTAGAGTATGTTGGTGGAATAGCAGCAGTGGCTCGTTTTTGGTAACAATCTTTATTCCAGTGGCTGTGACCTCTCGTTGCTTCATTGTGAGTGTCAAAGTCAATTATAGGACTCATTGGAATAATTGCTGTTATTGCTCTGCACTTTTGCTTGCAGCTTTACTGCAGTAAAGGTTTTATGTGATGCTGCTTCCACTGTTACTCTTCCTTTGATCAGTATTTTTTTATTCATTGTCTATAAATAAATATCTAGATATTTTATTCTTAAATAAACTTTGCAATGCTGTTCAGTCTTATGGTTAGCATGAAGAGTCATCGCTAGTATCCAGTTCCCAGTAATTTCTACTATGTGCTTTGAAACAAAATATCACTACAATCTAGTTAAATTTGTTGTAAGCTGCAACTATAAACAACATAGTGCTTAAATAAATGTACGCTAACCACATGGCTGGGACGGGATTGGTGTGTTAACAGTAAATATTGTTTCTCATTAAAAATGTGAAAGTGTTGATAGGTCAGGCTTTTGCTTCGGTAACCTGGGTGCCAGGGAGATGCAAAGGGCTCCCTGCACTTGTGAGACAGAAGGTCCTTCGAATTGTTTTCAAGTAGCATTTGAACACCTTGAACATGGCCTTTTTACTCTCTCTGTGTTTCCCTTGTTTTTTCTCCTTTCCTCATTTTATTTTGTTCTGCATCAAAACCCCTACATCCCTCAGAGCTGCGAGAAGGTTGGTGTGTTTTTTACTTTTTAACCACGTCACAAAACAGAAATAATGAAAGTTGATTTCTTTGCCACAGAGAAAAATACCATCACATCTTGAAGAATTCAAATGAAATGGCTGTAGTTGCATTTCCATGGTCTTTTTCTTTTCTTTTTTTTTTTTCATTCTTTAGCTCTATTGATATAATTTCTATTGTTGATAGCCATGCACCGTTGCTACGCATTCGGTGTTCACGTTCCCATTGAGAATGCTGCTGGCTCTTGCCAGAATGCTTGACCGTCCAAAAAAGTGGTGCATGTTTGCATCCTTGAGGTGGGGTGGGAGGGGAGATATTTGCATCTTGGTCTACTGTATTTGCATGGTCACCTGTTTATGCTCAAGCTAGCCATCCCCTTTCCCCACCCCCTTTGACCCAATCCTTCTCCTGTCAGTGTTCCTGCTTGGTTTCTCTGACCAGTGCCAAGATAACGGCAGGGGAAAAAAAAGAGGAAGAAAAAAAAAATTGGCTGTAATGTGACAGCACCAGAGCAGGAAGGATGTCCTTGATCACTATGGGCTCCTGGAACCAAAAGCTGCTTTGCTGCATGGACGTCTGGCCACTCCATGAGTCGTGAATCTCTCACTGTATAGCCATTAAACACTCCACTCCACTCCACAAATTTCCCTATATTGCCCTCTCCAAATTAAGTTTCTTAAGCCAAAAATTACATTAAAAGCAAAGTCCACCCTTTGTTGTGATCAGTATTGTCAAGCAGTAAGTCAAGTCAAGTAAGTCAAGCAGTAAGCTGTGAAAACACCCTTGTCCTCAGAGATTATATGCTTCATCTGACAAGGATGTTTGAACTCAGGAAGTCATGAAAGAATGATGTATTTGGAGCATTATCCTCAAGACTTGACAAATGTAATGATATTCAAATGAGCAGGATAACATTATGTCTGTCGGGAGCGTGATCCAATTGGATATTAATTAAATATTAAGTGAGGGAAAAGTTGTATTTAATAATGCAAGCAGTTCCCCTAGATTTCCTCTCTGGAGAGGTGCAATCTGCTGAACAGAATGTGCTTCATGAAACTGTGGCAGGCAGCAGGAAGCACCAGGCTACGTTGTATTCAAAAGTAAATGTCTACACACGCGGCTGTTGTTTTTTTAGCCACTGTTCAACCACAACATCACATGTAAATCTATATATGATACAGTATGTGAACATTAGTGGTCAAAGTAAATATGAATCATGGAGGCTCTTTGTGAAGTGGGATCAATGAAGGGGCAATAAACAGATTTTTAGAAGCATCATTAAGGTTCACCCAAGGACTTTATGAGTTCATTTCATCCAAGCGATAGAGAACAGGAAACAACATTCTGCTAATAATGTCCTATATGCCTTTGAGTAACCAAACAGACACCCACAGGAATCCATTTCAACTACCATAAGCAGTAACACTGACTTTTCTTTGATTTCAGCCCTCCCCAGAAATTCTATAAACCGATACCTGGTAGTCCCTTTTAGATTTCCTCATGTTGTAGCCCCTCGGTTATCTGCATCATCTCACCATATATACACAAAGATTTGGGAATTCAAATCCTCAGTGGGCAAACCTAACAGAAAAAAAGCACATCCTTGGTTTCTGTCATCCCAATTCATTGGCATATACCAAAATGATGTTGCTTTCTCCCACATCTGTGCAAGTGTGGTTTAATTTCTCCCAGGGACTCTGGCCTCTGAGAGCCAGGTTATAATAACCTTACACTGCCAGTCTAACCCTACCATTTACACTGTGCGATATCTGTTTTGTTCTTGTGCCTGTGTTACAATTTATTTTGCCCCTGCAGCCCTCCTCCCTTTGACTCCTTAACATGATTGCCTCGCAAAGTCAGCTATTGTTCTTGTGTGCATGACAAGAGACCTTCACTCCACACAAATAGGCCTCGAATCTGTACATGTGCATTATGGATGTTAAACATTTTGTTTACTTGAGACTACACATTTTCTTTTTGGATTTTTGCCTCTTAGTTTCATCTTTGAAAATAATTACTTTGGAATGTGTATCCACTTTTGGATTGAGCCTGACGAGTGCAAAAAAAGCACTGTTCCACATTGTTGGTGTGTCCCTTCTCAGGGGTATCTATGTATGTGTGATGTGACAATGTGATGCGGCACATTATTTCACATCAGTTGGAAGTATGCAGCATAAAAGTTGTCTCTTTGCATACAACTCGGGAGTGCTGTCGACTTTGTGCTGTCCTACTTATCTGTACGAATGGTAAAACAGTATTTTGTGCATGGTGCTTGTGTCGGTGTTAACTCATTCACCAGTGAAATGTGTAAGTCTTGGACCGAATGTGTTTAAATGTATCTTTTGCCCTTCCATCAAATGATCACAAAGTATCTATGTACAGATTTCATGAGCTAAGATTCGACATTTAGCACTGTGTTAATGCATTACTGTATGAGTGATTTTTTTTTTTTTTAGCAATAATTAAGGAAAACTCTGGAAAGTTTAATTTTCTATTGGGTTTTGACACCATCCTTTGTCTTTTGCAGTACGTCGAGTGCCGCCACGATTCTCCATCCCGCCCACAGACAATGAGATCATGCCAGGTGGTAGTGTCAATATCACATGTGTGGCAGTGGGCTCTCCTATGCCCTATGTGAAGTGGATGCTGGGTGCTGAAGACCTTACACCTGAGGATGACATGCCCATTGGACGGAATGTCTTGGAGCTTACAGACGTCCGCCAGTCCGCCAACTACACCTGTGTGGCCATGTCAACACTGGGGGTGATAGAGGCAGTGGCCCAGATAACAGTGAAAGGTCAGGCTGGTTCATAATTCACGTTTAAATTTCTGCAGATATGCAATGCATAAAACTGCATACCATTTCAAATACAGCAATTTAAAATATGTTTCAAACTCTGTGTGTAGTCAAAAAAATTAGTTTCTTTTCAATTTAATGTCACTATATGTTAAGAAAAAAACTATCCAAGCAGAGAGTGCTGGCAGTGCTTTAAAGAAAGTTATTTACCTCTCTCTGCCATGATAAGTCATCTGTAGAGGATTCCTTAAAGCTTTAGACAAGCCCTGGCACCAGCCTCAGTGCTTTAGATGCCAGATTGAGAATATAGTGAAGTGCTTATCTCCCAGCTGGAGAGCTACGGAGCCACAGCTCACCATTTCTGTTAGTAAGAGGTTGAAGGAGGGGGTGTGAGGGGGCTGTGAAACGCAGTGAGTACTGTTTGGTGTCCTCTGTAGGCATGGTACTTATCTGAGTGTAATCATATCTACACTGCAGCATACCACAAAGATATCCCAGATTGGTGTCTCCATGTGCATGTGCACACAAGAGACAGAACTGTGCACAAGCACTCAGCTTTGTTTTTCCTAGACATAACATAGAGATATTAGTCACAATATAACAGAGGCTTGCAGCAAGCTCCCCCAGAAGCGCAGTTCAGATGGCATATAAAGACAATCTATTGCCCTGATATCCTTTGCCATGTGCCATTGATGTGGGGGAATTAAAGCACTAAATTTACCTGTTAAATTATTGAAGGAATAAACACTGGGAAAACCCCAGATTAACAGCAGCACGGAGCATTGCCGGCTGTTTTACTTAGGGGGCATCCGAGCCTTTAATCTCACAGTTAGCTCATATGCCGCAACTTTTCACTAATGCCGTGTACAAGAGGAAAGTAAAACAATATTAAGACTTAATAAAGCCACCTAAGAATAAGTCTACAACTTATAATTCTAATGAATCCATATACTGACTTTGTCAAGAAGCATGGATTGGTGCATTAATATTATCGGTTTAATTTGGCCGTAATTAATTAAATTAACTTATGCATTACCCTGAACAGAAAATGAATAACTAATAATAAAAAAATTGAATGTATACATTTTTGTGTACACATTGTGTATTATTTATTCATGCACATTTCATCTTTGTCATCGCAGCATTGCCCAAGCCTCCTGGCATTCCTGTGGTGACAGAACGCACAGCCACCAGCATCACATTGACGTGGGATTCTGGCAATCCTGAACCGGTTTCCTACTATATCATTCAACATAAGTCCAAGTTCTCAGAGGACTCGTACAAAGAGATTGATGGCGTTGCCACCACTCGCTACAGTGTGGGTGGCCTCAGCCCGTACTCTGACTACGAGTTTCGGGTGGTGGCGGTGAACAACATCGGGCGCGGGCCACCCAGCGAGAGCATTGAGGCCAAGACGGCCGAGCAGGCACCCAGTACGGCACCCAGGCAGGTCAGGGGTCGCATGCTGAGCGCCACCACAGCAGTTATCCACTGGGATGAACCAGAGGAGGCTAACGGGCAGATCATGGGCTACCGAGTCTACTACACCATGGATTCCAACCTGCATGTCAATCTCTGGGATAAGCAGATTGTCCGGGGGTCCAACTTCCTTACTATCCAGAGCCTCATCCCCAATAAGACCTACTACATCAAGGTTCTGGCTTACACCTCAGTGGGTGATGGACCTCTCTCTCCAGACCTTCAGATCATCGCTAAGACGGGAGGTAGGAACTGTTTATTTTTGTGGTCCAGCAATCATAAATGAAATTCGACAGAGTTTGTTTGGATTGAACAAAGTAACAAAACTTAAAGAGTCCTAATTAAAGTTGGAGTTTCTTCCACATTTCCAAGAAAGGCTTTTTCCAAGAAAGGCATCTTCATAACAACATTAAAATTGTAAAGCACAGCTGTAAACAAACTTGTGATATTTCTAGGCTTTCAGTGGCCAGTTTCCATTTGGCTTTATGAAATATGACAGTGATCAGTTTCTCATTAACGAAGTTTAACAAAGACAAGACATTAACAGAAACACTGTTGTGTACTTCTTGTGGAAAATTTAGACATTTTGTTCCTTATGAAGAAACCCTGTAATCTCTGTCTGCATTTGTCTTTACAGTTATAGATGAAATGACTCTCTGTCTCTCTAGAAATACAATGTGGCTGTACTAGAAATAACTATAGGCACAAAGTGGCATCTGTGGAAGCCTGACTAATGAAAATGAATAGTGCAAGATATAGAGTAATGAATTAATCTCTGCATTTCACTTCCAGTTCCCTCCCAACCAACTGACTTCAAAGGAGAAGCCAAATCAGAAACAAGCATATTACTTTCATGGATTGCCCCCGCACAGACTGGACAGGACAATCAAATCACAGGATATGAACTTTTGTACAGGAAGAGGGATGACAAAGAAGAGGTAACCATTTCCTCACATTAAGCCATTTTATTAATTTTCAAATCTATGTTGAACGGTACTTAAGTGCCCCAAGATGAATAAGGTTCAACATGTAATTTGTCAATCACAGAAAAACCTTCTACATTGAGTTTCACACATCCTAATGTGATTGTAGAAGCTTGCGCATCTTGTTTAACTCTCGCACTTGTATAAGATTGCTTACACCCTCAAATTGCTATTTGTGTATCTGAAAGGACTGTTTTCTTATTTTTGTAGTTTGATTTGAGACTCCCAAGTATTAAATTGATAATATGAAACTTTCTTCACAGAAACGCATCAGCTTCGAGCCAACCACCACATACCTACTGAAGGACTTGAAGCCCTTCACTACTTACACTTTCCAGCTAGCTGCCCGTAGTAAACATGGAGTCGGAGCTTACACCAATGAGATCTCCGCTGAAACTCCACAAACACGTAGGTCTTCTTCCATATCTAATCTACTGATATAGATACATACAGATTAATTTTTTGGGGAAGAAACACATTTTCAAATGCATTCCTAATTTTATATGTGCTGTAAAATCCAAACAATGGGAAAATATATGTTGAAAGAAAGATCTTGGGTCTTAAATGAGCTTTAAATGAGCTTTAAAAAGAAGAATGAATGCATTTGAAAATAGAACAGATATAAATTGGTTAAATCAGTGTTTTGAAGTCTACCTGACCATGCACTATTCACTTTGAAAAGCTTGCATGGACAGTGTACACCCAGGCTTTCCTGTGAAGTCAGGAGGCAAGGTTACAGAATTTACTCCTCCTCTCCACCTTTGTTGTGCAAAAACATTCTTGACTCAAGCGAATAATAGACCCTTGAATTATTCATATGAATGCCCATATCCTCTTTATCCAACTGTCTCTCTTTTTATTAGTAAAAAGGCATGCTTGGCCTATAGGAAACCTTGTCTCTTGACATTGCATGTTAGCCAAAAAGGAGAATAGTGTATTGAGACTGAGCTTTCTATGTAGCTAAACGCTGACAAAAATCAGTTATCTGGAGGTCAAAGGGTTTTTCCCATTTTCATGATGAATGGGCATTGATGTTGATCCTCAAGTCAAACCATAATAAAGAAAGTTGTGGAATACAGATATCGTAGAAAGCTCAAAGCAAGTATTGTCTCTATAGTTAGGGACATCCCCAGCAAAAGGCCTCAGGTTTATGAAGCAGATGGAATTGCAAAACCAAATTGAGATGTGGGTTAAAAAATGACAAAAACAAAGTACAATAATTTGTGTTTTGATCACCACTCAGAGAATTAAACTTAAATCATAATTGAAAAAAAGACAGTAACCTTCTGTTGCCTTTGCACATCTGAGGTAAATCTGAGGTCTCTGAAAGACAAGGGCAGAGAGAAGGTAGGTATAAAAGTTCAAAAGTTCAAACTCTGCCCAGATGTATGTCCAGAGGTAAATGATGAAGTACGTTAAAAAAAAAAAAGAAAAAAAAAGTGCATGCCAACGTTATCAGAATCTAATAAATCAGTCATGTCTCCTTGGGAAGTTCTCTGTTGTACAATCAGGCTTTTACCACAAACCAACAGGCTTCGGAAAGGTTGGTGACAAATACAACATTTTCTACTTTGAACTACTTAAAGCATCAACCTTTATGTTTTTGGATTGATGGTAACTGCTTGCCAAATTTGTTAGTTATTACATTATTTAATTTTCATATAACTTATTTCTGGAATACATTCAAATATATTTATTATTTATCAAATATATATTTATTTATCAAATCTAAGGAATTGAGACTCATATGGTAGGATATGTCAAATTTTTATTTCCTCCTATTTTTTTGTATTTTATTGTTTTTTGTTTTTTATTTTACTAAGGTAGGTTACATAAAAAGCTCTCCTTTCTCAAATCAAACCTCTTCCATATGCCATCAGTGTGTATAATTTTGTGTTGGTCTTTGCCTTTTGTTTACTCTTCATTTGTGATGTTTCATTGACTTAAGATACCATTTAGTTATCCACATAAGTCCTTGTGCTTTGTCCTCATTTTGTGTCATTTTATTTCCTTTTCTTTTATTTCTTTCTTCTTTTTTTTTGTTTTGTTTTGTTTGGTCATTTCTTCCATCATCACCCCAATCAAAACGAAAACTGAAACTCCCTCAAAACAAAATACAACTCAATGAACGGCGTGATCAAACAAAAACCCTACCCCAACTCCAAATCCAATCCACCAATCAGAGCCCTCGGGCCCACCTCAGGATGTCAAGTGCCATAGCCCCAGCTCCACCAACATCCTGGTAAGTTGGCGGCCACCCCCGACGGAATTACAAAATGGGATCATAACACAATACACCGTACAGTACGCTGCAACTGAAGGGGAGGACACTACCGCTCGCCAAGTCTCCAACATTCCTCCGGAAAACTCCCAGTACCTTTTGGAAAACTTGGAAAAATGGACGGAGTACCGTGTGACAGTCACTGCTCATACAGATGTCGGAGCAGGACCAGAAAGCTTGCCACAGCTCATCCGCACAGAGGAGGATGGTATGTGTTCGATAAAACACTGCCCCAGCTGCCAATTCCAGCCCACCCCTTAACCTACCCCTACAAATACTAATAGCTTCGCTTTATATCTACAATTCCCTCTTCTTTTCTACCCCCTCCACCTGCTTCTAATACGACTGATGCCATTTCATACTTTTAGCCCAGTTTTACTAACTTGGACTCTACATTTTTCTCCAAACAAACTGTGACTAACTTTGTGAAAGCCCTTTTTTGGGGGGGCTTTTTTTCCCCACTCAATTTCAACACATGGTATGGCATTTTGAACTGCAGGCCTCCAACTTCCAGTCCCATCTGTCATTTTTTTAACTTTGAAAATTTTCACTTCAGTGTTTTTAAATAGCATTTTTTTAAATGTAACTGTTTCACTTTTAAGGAACTTGACAAAGGGACAAGTTCTGGACAGTGGGAATAACACAAGGTGGAAGGATTTTATTGAAGGCCATTTTTGATATTTTTTCCCCTCATATAATCGAATCATTTTTTATTCATTTTTCCTCGCTCCATAGCCAAAATTCTTGTAGTGCTTCAAGCATTTGAAGCACTTGAAGCCCGCACTTTGGCTCCACTTTTCTATTTTGACAACACATTTTTATTCCATGTTTTTAAAATCCACTCTACCCATTTTTAATGTTTCAAGATTAGGTCAGTTGTCAGACCTGTTTTTGCCGTTGTTTTTTTTTTCCTTGCCATTGTTGAAATATTGATGTCATACAGTACCTGTTGCAGTTTGCTGCACTTTTGTAATTTTTTTTTGTCACTGCAGCATTTTGCGCTATGGCTTTGGGCAGGATTTAAAAGGAGGGTGAAGGGGTTCTCTATAATTTTGACCTTTTTTTCCTCTTATCCCATGGTGTTCCTCCAGTTCCCAGCGGGCCACCTCGTAAAGTTGAGGTGGAGGCTGTCAACTCCTCATCAATTAAAGTGATCTGGCGCTCACCGATGCCTACCAAGCAGCACGGTCAGATCCGAGGGTACCAGGTGCACTATGTCAGGATGGTTAATGGGGAGCCCACAGGACAGCCAGTCATCAAGGACATCCTGATCGATGATGCCCAGGTAAAGCACCCTCCTCAGCCAGCCACCTCATCTCTCACACACATAGTATCACTCCCTCTCTTTCTCTCACCTCAAGAGTCTGAACATGTTCCATAGCAGAGTCATTCACTTGGAGTGGAGATAAAGATAGCTATTTCATAATTGCTGTGCTTACAGTTAAAACACACACTTGAAGTTAGGTTAGAGGTAAGAGAAAACCAATACGTGAATCATCAGTTACGCCAGTGACTATGTAACTATTTTGTCACCAGTCAAAATTAAACTGGATTCACGCTTAAAATGCATGTTTGTCCGTGATGTACATATGATTATTATGACCGTTATTTGATTGATTCTGACATCAAAGGAATTGACTTGATGGGTTAACTGCAAAGTACAGATTCTGACTATTTTTTTTTAGTAGTGATTAGTATCTGTACTTATCGCTTTATGTCTTTCTTCTCTTTCCATATTCTTACATCATAATCAGTGGGAATATGATGATTCAACTGAACATGTGAGTAGATATGAATCTTGACAAAGTTCCAATCCTGTTTTCCCCCT
The DNA here is from genome assembly GCA_900302535.1 of Neoniphon sammara. Lineage (NCBI taxonomy): Eukaryota > Metazoa > Chordata > Actinopteri > Holocentriformes > Holocentridae > Neoniphon > Neoniphon sammara. The sequence continues at coordinate 57,223 of OMKZ01015245.1, read as the reverse complement.
TTCCATTTCGTCCTCTACATGAACTGCATGTTATTTCTGCATTACCAGTTCACAACCACCGTTTGAACATCACGCTGAGCTTCATTTCACCTTCTTACAGTACGGTGGTTATCCTAAAACTACAGACTCAAGGGTTGATTTATTAAGCATCCTGCAAATTACTGCCAGGGCCGCTAAATTTTGCGTCGCCGCAATTCCTCAATTTAGCAGGTGATTTACCGAGACCAATAAATAAATCAGCACACCTGTAGTTGGGTTAATTTGAATGCTCTGCCGCTAATGCCTGCAGCTAAAAGAGGTGTCTGGAGCATGTCTGAAAAGTAGCATGGCTTTCAGCAGCAGAGACAGAACCAAAATAACATCAAGAAACATGTCTCTGTTTGCAAGACCAGCTTTTATTGATTCTTCGCATTTTTAGCAGTAGAACTAGCATGAGGCGGCAGCTGCTGAGGACAGCATAGGTGAACGCCCTGTCTACAAATCAAAGGCTACGCCTCAGTGCTCTTATGGCCCCAGTGGAGTGGGAAATTGTCCTAAGAAAGCAACCAACACTGGTGGGCTCGCATGACCTGTGAGGTCTACTCAGACACTGTGGCTGAATAACTTTAGCATGAAACAAATTTCCAACTTTGTAATCCTCCAGCTTCAAGATAAGCAGCAAAATACTCACCGTTTCCGTGCATAACAGCGTGACCGTATCACTTTGCGTAAAAAATTAATGATGTTGGCCAAATTTATGTCCACACAAAGCTGAGATGTGATCTCAATGTGACCAACCATACACACCTGACAGTTAATGTCAGCTGGCATGATTGTATGTGCCAGGTCGCACTGAAAAGACACGCTGAACTTTGGCTAAAGGTGCCACAAAAGAGTTAAGATCTGCTTGTTAAAGGCTTTAAATAACAGGTGCTGTTTATTTTGTCGCATCCACCACCAGTCATGATAAATCAGCTTTAGCGGGTCATATGTAGCAATTTCCCCTTTCACCCTAAAATACGTATGCATTAGGCCACATGTAATTTTTGGTGGTGCAGCCTAAAGGTGTGGCACCTTGGTAAATAAGAACAGACACTCTTTGCACACTAATACACTAAAAAGTCATTTTTTTGCGCATGAAAAAAAAAACCGCTTGATAAATCAGCCCCATAGCACCTTAACTAATAATTTGCTCAAAGGGAATGCAAACTAAACCTCACCACCAAATGGCAGACGTTAACCACAAAGCTTGAATTCTCTTACTGTGGTAATAGTTGGAAGCTATCTCGTTTGGGGCCAAGAGTGCATAATATACCAACTGTTATTTAATAGCCAAACCTGATCATCTCTATGCACTTCTTGTGCAATGTGTGTGCCAACTCATTGTGCATGCTGAGAACATGAGTCTTTTTTGCCCTGTGTGATATTTATGCTGACATCCCGTCCAACTCCTACCCATTCCCCTTATATAGCTGCAAATGAGCGGGCAAGTGTCATGCAACTAAATTCCATTTCCTTCTACAGGAAATGATCATCACAGAGCTGCAGGCAGAGACCACATATTCGGTCGCTGTGGCAGCCTATACAACAAAAGGCGATGGGGCTCGTAGCAAGCCCAAACTGATCACCACCACTGGCGCAGGTAACGGAACTGTCACCACTGACAAATCTCCCATGACCCCCTGCTAATGTACTATGTGATCATCCAAAAAATGCATTTCTGCTGTCTAAAGCTGTGAAATTATACTCAGTAGAAAAAAAGTGGGAAAAAGGGGGGGAAAAAAAGAAAAAAAAAACATTAGGCAAGCATTCTTCCTGGCGGGTATGAAATTGTGAATGTGGCTAATTGCTGCCTCAATTATTGCAATGCCTCTTCCCTACTGCTATGACACTGGAATACTCACAGGGGTTAAAAATAATGGAAAATGAGGTGGGGGAAAAGAAAAGAGAAAATAAAGGGGAATAGGGGCCTGTTGAGCTCTGTCACTCGCCTCTTTTGAGAGAGCTGGGCCACAGAAGCCTAACGGCAATTCATAAGTACCTCTGTGTGTATTTGTACAACATGTAATTGAGATTTTTTTCTTAATTCGTCTCAAAAGTCTTTCATGCTGCACCTGTCTACACGGCCTTGAGATACAGTGTGTGAGATGGAAGAGAGATAGGTGCAAAAAAAGAAAGATTAGATAGAAGAACAAAGACACACAGACACAGAGCTAGTTCTTAGAAAGGATTTTAGAAACCCATGGCATTTGGGTGTAATGAAATTCTTCTCAAATAATTATACTTACATGGAGGAATCTTTGAGTACTACCCTGCTCCTAAGTTTAGGTTTACAGTTTGAATCCCAGTCTAATGTCCAATGAGAACCAAGTCTAGGTTGAAATTTGCCCAAATAAAATATGCAGTTATTCCTGTTTCAGTATCGCATTCACTTGCATGTGCATATGTAAAACTGAATGTGTTCTTACGATTTTCTCCACAATATTCCATTTTGTATAACATGAAAAGACTGTGCTCCATGTTTACAATAATTTGTTCCTTTCTCTATTGGCATTGTCTCAGTTCCTGATAAACCTCGACTTATGGTCAGTACTACCAACATGGGCACAGCCCTCCTCCAGTGGCATCCCCCGGCATTAACCCATGGGCCCCTGCAAGGCTATCGCCTCCGTTTTGGCCGCAAGGATGTTGACCCACTGACTGTCATTGAGTTCCCTGAGCGTGAGAACCACTACACTACCAAAGAGATCCATAAGGGAGCGTCATACACCTTCCGCCTCTCAGCCCGCAACAAGGTGGGCTTTGGCGAGGAGACAGTCAAAGAGGTCACGACTAATGAGGATGTCCCGAGTGGCTACCCCCAGAGCATTACAGCAGAGGGTGCCACTACCACCACCATTCAGGTTAGCTGGAAACCGCTTTTGCTGGCAGAGCGTAATGGCCAAATTGTGAAATATGCTCTGCAGTACAAGGACATCAACAGCCCACGCAGCCCCTCGGAACTCTTCATCACCGCCCCAGAGTCAACAGTCATCTTGGATGGCCTTAAGGCAGATACCACTTATGATATTAAAATGTGCGCCTTCACCAGCAAGGGCTCTGGCCCCTATAGCCCAAGTGTCCAATTCAGGACACAGCCTTTGGATCAAGGTAGGACCATTCCCTGAACCCTCTTAGTCCTCCTCTTAAAATCACCTTCTCACTCCACAACCCTTTCCAACAACAACAACAGCTTCCTCTGCAAGCCTCAAATGGCAGAAGTTGAAAGAGTATGGCATCAACCAGACGTCTTGGTATAAAGCATCTATTTGTTCCACCATTAGTCTCCCTAACCTAAGAATGATTAAAAAAAAAACACACACAAACACATTGAGTAAGTATGTGTGTACCTTGTTGTCTTGTCAGTCAAGCAAAGGTCAGTCATTAATTTTAAGAGGCGGTGTTGGTAAGAAGGTAAGAAGGGAGTGTTTTAAGTTCACAATAGTGCTGATTTCAGGCTGGTTTTGAAGGGAAACATGCCCAGGTAAGCAATGGTGTTAGACCTATTGGTGGTAGGTTGATAAAGATATTTTTTTGTGTCTAAATCATCCACTCCCCCTTTCTTTTAGCAGTGTTTGCAAAAAATTTTCACGTGAAAGCTGCCATGAAGACATCAGTGTTGCTCACCTGGGAAATCCCAGACAACTACAACCCAGCTCAACCTTTTACTGTAAGTACTATCTCTAGAACTATCGGCACATATTTTATTTTATTGTGTCACAAAGTTACCCAGAAAGTTATATGCAAAAATTTCAAAGCATATGGTATAATAGGATAAATGCAATGCCATGCATTTAGTACTCCAGACCATACTATCAAATTTAAAAAACACAACTGGTAATCACATTAAAACATGGGCTTTTTCATAGCATACAGTAAGCGTGCTAAATGTTAACACAGACTCATTCAGTTATCCTCTCCATACAGATCCTCTACGACAATGGGCAGAGTGTGGAGGTGGATGGGAAGCTCACTCAGAAGCTGATTACAGGTCTTCAGCCTGAGACGCAGTATTCCTTCCTCCTGACCAACCGTGGGAACAGCGCTGGAGGACTCCAGCACCGTGTATCCACCATGACAGCCCCGGACATCCTACGCACCAAACCCTACCTGATTGGCAAGACCAACTCTGACGGTATGGTGACTGTGGAGCTACCGTCAGTGCAGACATCTGAGAAAGTCAGGTGAGTATGGAGGGTGAAAGAAGCTATATCCTAATTGATTATTGCCAACTTTTATCATGGAGCCAGCTGCTGATCCTTAATATGATTTGACTTTGTTAAAATGGCCAGTTGGTGGATCTGTTCTGGTCTATGAAACTTGTAATGACTTGTAATCTGTATGGTGCCATTTCAGGTTTCTCAGGCCATTGCTCATGTCCATATTAGTGTTTTTTCTAGCATTATTTCTTCTTGATGTGTTGTGAATGGTAACAAACAAAGTTAGCTTGATAGCAGACCTTATCAGCAATAAATCCTTTTAGAACTGACAGCAATTTATATTCAATCTTACTATAATATCCAGTTCAGCCCAGTCATTACACGTTGAGGCAGCCCGACTCATTTAAGCCTACTCCTCTAAGCCCTATAAAGTCTCTTATAGCCTTTCAACAAAGCCCAGGGTTGTCAGGAGGCCAAGGAGCACATCCGATTGTAGACTAGCGCTTCAAACCCATCTTGGGTTTTTGATCTTTCTGGATGCACTTGGCCCACTCTCTCCCAAGCCAGAGCTTAAGCTAATTAGTTTCCCATTAGCCTGCCACACTGCCTTCCTGGCTAACACTAGCTAGCGCTGTGCCCAGCCAGGAAGCCCAAAAAACTCTGGCAGAGGCCATTATCTCTCTTGCCGCCCTGATGGAGGGATGAAAATCCCTCTAATTCCATATCTTTTCTGCGTGCACAGAGGGCTCCTAATTAGCCCACGGGGGGCCTCAGTGAGGTGTAACTGTGGTGCCTGACTTCTCTGAACATGCCTCAATTAAATGGAAAACGTGGAGGAAAATAGTCCTAATCGAGTGATAAGAAATAACACAGAGTTGCTAACTGCATGATCATATGTCCTTTTTCACGTAAGCAGTCCCCCTTACCCAGACAGACACTGTGTGCATTATGCCATGCTGAACCTGTGATGGTTGTGATAAAGGATTTTTTTTGTTCTTTGTTCTTGCACGTAACAGTGGCCATTGCTGTTCAAAAGGAAATGGTCAATGGCAATGTTTTGAAAGCTAACAGAGGTCTTTGACCTTGGCTAGAATGTCAATATGCCTTTCAACCTTTTTTCCAGGGGATACTACATTGTGGTGGTGCCTCTGAAGAAGCAGCGAAGTGGCAAGTTTTTCAAACCCTGGGACAGTCCTGATGAGATGAATTTGGAGGAGGTATGTTCAAGGGAACAATTCGTTATGATGTTTCATGTTGCCAGGAAACAGATGTTGAAAAAATTAAGTCTAAAATTGTATTTACTTATCTATTCACCATTAAGTATATTCAAATCAGTCATGAACTGGGCTCATTAAATGGCGTGCATAAAATGTATTCTTTTTTTTTCTGAAATCTGAAAGAAAAAGTTGAAGAGATAAAAATCTTACTCTGCAGTTAAGAGAGCGGGAGACAAGGTTCGCTGATTGACGCAAATAGCTGCAGAGAGCATTGTTCATATGGAAATGAGAACATGAAGTAGCCATCAAGTGCACTGCATCTCAACCCCCATTCCCACCTCCTCCTCCTCTCTATGTCTGTGGTAATTACCTGAAGAGCTGCATCAGGCCTTCACGTCCCTTCTCATTTCAGGGAAAGCTAGACTACAGCTTATGTACAAAGCACTTGACAACTTTTATATTTAGACAGTTCAGGTAATTCTGAAGCTTCTGAACATTGTGTGCATGATTAAATTTGTTATCCAATGAAATCTTTTGTCACCACCTTTATAACTATTTAACAGTGCTTATTTTACATTTGGTGTAGTCTTCAAGATCCTGACAGTGTGGAAACATTCAGATAGCTAATGGCTCTTCTCTGTCTACATACTACATATTTGTAGCAAAGTCTTTCTCCTGGCAATGTACAAAAATATAAACTTTATATTAAGTTATTTCTCCCAGGTCTACTTGAACTTTTTAATACATGTTGAAAATTTGTCATGGATTAGCTTAACTGGCTATTAGAACCATCAAATAAGCAATGCAACTATATAATTTTTGACAATATTTAAGATTTAACATTTTTGCTTTTGTTGTGTAAACATCACAATAGATCAAACGTCTAGAAATGGCTAAAAGAAAACACACAGTGTCTCATCTGGCATTGGCTTTATAGCTCATGCCTACAGGCTTGTCTGTAGCCTTGACCGATTGCCCAGAAGTCGCCCCTCTGTCAGAATTTATTTGTTTGTCAATATTGGCACTCACCTTTTCACAACTTTTCCCAAGGGCAGCTAGATTTAGCCGTGTTGACAGGAGAGATGATTGAAGACATTATCGGGCAGCACCAACAGCCCCGCAGCCAAAACAGAGCACACACAAGAACGCACACACACTCCAGCTTGAATGACAGGCACGCACATGGTGTAATGCACGCACACACACACACACATTCCTGCAGACAACGAAGAAACTCAGAGAGATATGAAGTCAGACGTCAAATAGACAGTATTGATTAGCCCGTTTATATGATGCACAGTTCATATGTGAAGTTAAAATTCCAACAATATAGACTTGGATGAAGCATTTCTTTCAGCTTATCTTTGTTATTGGATGATGGAGGTGCAGAGGTGTTAGTTTTGACTCTGACACCAATGAGGTGAAGACACTAATCATGAGTGTTAGGACACCACATACCCCCAAGGCACTTACTGTCTATGGTTTGGATGTTATGTAATAAGCCACTCAGAAATGAAAGTGGTATGTCAAAATCGTTTTCATGTGTACGCAGAAGTCTGGATGTGTGCATAAATCATAGCCTATAATGAAGAAACACACAGCAAGGTCCTGTCTCAGTGATACTTGTGATTTTGTTTTCTACCTCAAAAGAGCATTGTCACCTGCATTTATGACTCTATAATACAAGTGCAACATGCCAAACTTTGGTTATTTAGCAACCACTTCCAACTTCTTCCAACACTATCTTACTTAATAATTTTAGCAACTAATGCTCGAACAAAATCATTCTGGTGCTGCTTTCAATTTGGCAGGCTATAACTTCAAGCAATTTGTATACACAACATTTCATTTATCCTTAATTCACTTTCATCCCCGTTTGGGAAAAGATACATGAGAAAATACTTAAAAATTGTATGTACATCATTCAAATTCAGCGGATAGAGAGTGAAAATGATGACTTGCTTCCCTAAATTTTGTTCATCTACCAATTTGGCCATCTTAAGCAAAAAATGTTTGTGATTGTATCTACAAGAAAAAAAAATAATTGAGCTGTGTAAATTTGAAATTAATTTAGTCTCTTTTTATTGTTTGAAGCTGGTGGATAATGCTCAAATGTCTTGTATGTTGGAAATCCACCCAATCTTATAATCTCGTAATCTTTTGTAGTCCAAAACAGATGAAACAACTCACTGATCTTTTTCTGTAATGTTCTGCCTTTTGCAATCAGCAGTTTGAGCTTCTGTAATCAGAAAAAAATCTAAGGCAGATTGGCTTTGCATGGGTGTATGTGTGCGTATGTGTGTGTGTGCTGGAGATTGCGCCTTTGTGCGATGTGTGCCTTTGTGTTATCAACTGTCCACATCATACTCTTTTTCACTTTAGCTGCTGAAAGAGATTAACCGAACAAGCAGAGGCCTTCGATTCCGGAGGCAAGCCGAACCCAAAGCCTATATCGCTGCTTACTTCAAAGACCTGCCCACAGAGTTCACCCTGGGAGACACCAAGATCTATGGCGACTTTGAAAACAAGCAGCTCCAGAATGGCCAGGAGTACATCTTCTTTGTGCTCGCTGTTCTTGAGATGTCTGAAAACGTAAGTTTGCATTTTTTTTGGAAAGCTTTCTCTCCTGCTGTTTCTCTGACTCTGTCTTTCTATCTCAGTTTTATCCATATTTGTTACTTATTCGACCTGACAACAGAGTTCAGCTTCAGACATGAGCTCGCTTGCCTCTGGCTATTCCCTTGCTTGCGATCTCATATTCTGTGTTTAAAAAAAAAAAAAAAGTATGTTAATCGTCAGAGAGGGAAAATCCACTGCTTTTTGGCGGGAAGCTTGTCTTGGATGTGTTACTTTGAGTCCATTTGAGGCTTTGTCTCAAAAATCTAAAGCTGCAGCTGCCCTAAGAAGGTGACCCCTGCTGCTGCAGAGAGGGAAACCCCTCAAGACTTTGGCTGATTGCAAGAATACCTCGATAACAGGGCTTCTCTTTAATTGCGCCCTACGTGCGGTCCACCTTATCTCCACTGCTGCAGCTAGTGTGTGTGTGTGTGTGTGTGTCTATCTGTCTGGACCGAAGACCAGAAAGCTGCACGATTAGGCAGCTGCAGGCAAGATGATGAATTTGATGAGCTGTGAGGACTATAGCGCAGCCTCACACTCTGCAGCAGCCTTGAGTTCAGGTATAAAGTGATAATGACGGACAGAGAAAAATCTTTAATTTGCCCTCCGAAGCACATATTTGCTTATTCTTCTTTCCCCCCAGAATGTGAAATTGCTCAATCAAGGTATATAAAAGACATTGAGATCATTATGATTAGTCAAACTGCAACTCGCTAAGAACAACCAACTGAACAACTCTGAATTGGCTTTTATTTTGTCTGGGTGGTGATAATGTCTTTGTCAGTCTTGTTAGATATTCACTGCAGTGGGGGTAAATTAATTCACGTCTTGCAGCATTGCTTTGAATATCTCCACAAGCAGCTCTGGCTCTATCTTTCAGCATCCAGTTCTGAATGTTGATGTAACTTTGAGTGAAGTTTGGCTTTACAATATGCCAGCATCCCCAAAGGACCGTTTGATACACAAGCAAGAAAACAGTCTCCTCTGACCTCTGCAAAACGTGACAGCTATAATAATGCAATATAAAGGAAGAGGAGGACTGAAGTGTTTCCTATGTCATATCACCGGTGACTCACTCAGACTGTCTCAGGTGCCGTCATAGCTCGAACATATGATGGCAGAATAAATAAAAAGTTTTAGAATGTATTATTGATCATTAATTTGAATTTCTCCCATTCAGACCATGTATGCTACCAGCCCCTACTCCGACCCGGTTGTGTCCGCCGACATCGACCCCCAGCCAATCATCGATGAGGAGGAAGGGCTAATATGGGTGGTGGGCCCTGTGCTAGCCGTTGTCTTCATCATATGCATCGTCATTGCCATCCTCCTCTACAAGAGGTGAGAATATGAAATGGATGGGAATATATCATGCAGAAACTCTTTTTCTTTTCCATCAAGTATTTCCACGAGCACAAGTGCAGGTCTGTGCATTTGTTGCAAAGGGCAAGAGAATAAACACTTCACACAACGCTCATTTTGTGTGCATCCAGCATTCACAGACATGCACAAACAAATACACAAAACACACCAGCATTCAAAATTGAGATGAGCACATTCAAATGCTCTATACACTGTAAAGTAAGATTTCAACTCAAAGCCTTAAGCAGATCGATCTTGAGACTCTCCTTGACCCTAACTCTTAGGAGCACACACACACACACACGCACACAAACACACGCATGCACGCACACGCTCTCTAAATCTCAGACGAGCACATCCGAGCACACTGCCACACAAACCGTCTAGCCATCAAATGCAGACACCCACAATCCTTCACAGAGACGCATGCG